>JAKSZP010011157.1:0-46538 GCA_022478985.1 Massospora cicadina
AAGATAATTCTAACTTGACTATGGATAATAGTCATCATACTATTATCAGATTATATATATTCTTACAACACAAGGTGCACAAGGAAACTGAACCTGTGCAGTAGAAAGATTACTAGGGTTAACCTCCAAAAACCAACTCCTAAGTGTAAAATTTTTACAAAACCAAAGCCTCAAACCAAATTTTATTTCAATCACTTACACTTAAATTGAGCCCACCTGCTATGCGTTGACTAACCCACTGCCACCTTAAAAAGAGTGATCACTTTCCCCAAAGCTTAAACTGACATGTAACACAATCATCTAAACCCGAGGGTAAGGCTCTTCAGGTAATCACTTAGGAGTGGTTTGAGGTATGCATCCCAACCCTGCGCGGGGGTGGGAGTATGGAGGAGGGTGGTGAGGTGGGCGACGATATGGTCAGGTTGGTTGTTGCTGGGGTTGGGGGACTTTAGTTTGAGGTGTGAAGGGTCCCACTCGTACATTTGAAGGAGTTTTATTGCGTAATGGGGGTCTAAGATAAAGTTGATAGGTAAAGTAGGAAGTTGAGGTTACGCTTAACGTTCTCCAATAGAAACAGTAATATGACCTTGGGGTGGGAGTGTAACAAACTTAGGATGTGCAGGTCAAAGGCCTGCTCCCAGTATGGCCACCCAAACTAGGCTGAATGGTATTAAGCAGTAAAACCATCATCGTCTCCAGGTTGGCCCCAAAGTTCAAGTGCCTGGAAATTTGCGCCTAAGGTCAGCATTAACGCTGGCTTAAAAGGTGGATTAAAGTTATCTCTCAGCGCCAATAAAATCCCTCAGTCAAATTAGAGCCACCTTAAGTTTAAGTTATGCCAATTTGGATTATTTTATAAATTTAACCGTGTGGTATTTACTGTTTAATACCATTCAGCCTAGCTCCCATGGCAATTCTACTCTACACGCGTTTTACCCATAGGCTATAGCCAGCTCAGTATCATCAGTTAACTGATCAAACCCAGAGATAAGGCTTTAGAGTGACAGTTGAGCTTACCAGGGTAACTAGGAGCTTTAAACAACGTTAAGATTTTACGCGCCACAGCTTTAAAGCCACCATCATCTTAAAAGGTTCGGTGCTTAAGAATCAATCGAACTTTACCACCCTTCATCCCCCAGTTGTAATAAAAATAGATACCTCGAGGGAAATGACAATTCGCTTGAAACACCGCGCTGCAAAGAGGTCGTTGGTGATGGTCAGAAAGGCCAACGGCTCGCCGATCCCATACATGGAGGTGGTGGTGGACCCGTGGAGGGAGATGTCCTCATCCTCCAGCAGCCTCACCGTTATGGCGCCGTAAGGGAACATTGTAAGCAAAGTGATGAACTCGATGAGCGATTCCTACTCGGATTAGGCATGGGGGGATAAATTATAGAACTGAAGCGGTTTAAGCTCTAAGGTCACCTTGGTAAAGTTGTACACCAGCAGGATCATCCCCCCGTAGATGGCCGTAGAGGGCGGAGGGGGAGAAGTTGGCGTAGGCGTCCAGGTATGACCCATCCTTGGTCGAACCAAAGTTTTGAAACCAGGCGGGCAGGTCCGACACCATGGGGGCTGACCGCGCCTTCCACGCCATCGAGAGCTTCTCCACGAGCTCGTAGTACAGCGCGTAGGCGTCCTGGGTATGGCCCTTAGATAAGATGAGTGGCATTCGCTTACGCCACAAGCTTCGTTGAGGTTCAAACTTACCAGGGCAAAGAGGAAATCAGCCCCGGCGATACAAAGCGCGACATGAATCTCAAACGGCATATCCCAGGAGACCAACTTTCGATCCAGCTCTATTCAAAACGTTTAGCCTATAAAAATTATCATTGATAGTGGCATCCCCTATATTTAATATGGATCCTTTGGTAAGAATCCTACCACAACGAACTTCCAACCCTCATATCAAAGGTTGAAATGTAATACTACAACCTTATTTAAATCACCAACTAAGCTCATAAGGGTAGAACTTGCTCCAACCCCAGCCATGCTACCAATTTCGCGTGACACTTAACTAATTAAGCTGACAATATGCCACCCAGATGAAAAAAAAACTTTACCGTCGGCAAGCTCCAACTTACCCGTCATGAACCGCTCGTGCGTGCTACTTAGGAACCCGAAGCACTCCAGACTCTTATGCAGCAGAAACTTGCAGAGGCTCAGGGGGTCTGCCAGCTTATCCATTGGGTGGGCTATTGCATTTACGATAAGGTAGGTAGGGCAAACTTACCCAAGGTGGCATCGGAGCTCAGGGAACTTGGGCTCTGACTCACTCAGCAGGGAGGCGACGTGGTCGGTGTAAAGGTTGCTGGGGCTTGACGAGGTGACGCGGGAACTCTGCCCGATCCCCAGCCGGTCGAGGATCGCGTCACTGAACCCCCAGTGGCGGGCGGGGTTGGCGCAGTCCAACTCGGGGTCGAACCCCCGAAGGCCCATATGGGATGATAAACTGGGGGTGGACTAAAGTTCAGCGCAACTAAAACGGCGAACTTTTCCACCCGCACACCATGCGGCTGTACTTGTAGGCGATGGTGAGGTAGGGGGCACCAGTACCGCGAACGCCAGCCTGGAGTTGAGTTTGCGGTAGTAGCAGGGGAGCGTCACCAAGATCAAGTCGAGGAGCTTATGGCGCAGGATCGAAAAGTCGGTGGTGGCTCGGAGCTGCGAGCCGCGGTCCCCGCCGAGGCCCCCAGCAGCCGACGTGCAGGTGCACGACGAGGTCCACCTCCGGGTGTTGATGCAGTGCTCCACGTACACGTCGATCCACCCCAGCAGCACGTCGTCCAGGATGCTCACCTTGGGGGGCGTCCCCCAGTGCGTGAGGCTGAGATGGATCAAAGCATCATTGCCCGCGTCCGGCCAGTGCTCGTGGAATTGGACCACGCAGTTGAAAGTAGCAGGAAGATGTGCGAGGCTAGGAATAAAGTCAGATCGTAAAGGTTTGACGCGAGGAATCGAGTTTCGAGTGAGTGCTACAACCACCTTACACTCTAAACTGCTCGATAAGCTAATTTATAATTCACCTCCCAACAACCCTAAATAAAAGCTAATCCTCAACCCCATCAATTTAACATGTAAAAGGTATAACCCTAGACGGTTTAAAATATGACCAAGTGACTCGGATTCCAAATCTAACCCTGAAGCTCATGGAGCTCCTTTAAGTAAAGGATACCCCATGGCACCTGACCCATAGGGTGCAATAAAGTTGGCCACCATCCAAAGGCAATGGCATAAGGATGGAAGTGGACTCACAAAAAAGGACCGATAGATGTCAGAGCAGTTGGAAGCGACGCTGAGCTCTTCCTCGCATGCCATCATGAGCGATACCGCTGGCAGCTGGTTGATTATTGGGCATTAGTACCAATTAACGTCACCTCTAAGGATAAACCAAATTTTCTGCTTTAAATTTTTTATACTTTTAAATTTTTCCGCAGAAATGCCAATTCAGAACTGAAAATTTTAAATTCCGAATCAAGAAAAAATCATGTGAAAACCGGAAAACATTAGATGCAATCCTATAATGCGCTAAAGCAAGCTCTTTAGTATGCCGACGCATCAAATTATCCAGCTGAGGCGGGCTTGGGACCTATGAGTTGGGCTCTTAAAATCAATCTCCCCTAACCTAACTAGCCTTGATTTAAAGCCCACAATTTTAAATGAATGGTCCATAAAACGATCATGAAAACTTCAAGGCCTTCACCAGCTTGACTCGATATTTGACGGCTTCAAAGTTTTTCCACCCTCAAGGTGACGTGGAATCACCCTCCCGACCCCCGCCTTGTTTACTGGAGGTGGTTAAAAGCGAAAGCCAAATATAATTGAAAGGCTAAATGGCAATAAACCCCTCTACTTTGCGTTTATAAACAAATTAAAGGATAAGCGCAGGGTTAAATTTAGGGTCAATCGATGAAGCTCAACCCAAATTCTAAATTGGATATCGAACTCAACTGAGGCTATAAGCTGGTATCGCCTCATCAATTACCAAACCGTCAAATTTTGCATCTAAGGCTTGGGACGAACGTATCGAACCATTCACCTCAAGGGTACCAATAACCCAAATCATTTACATTGAAGCCAACTTAGCTTTAAACCATGGAACTGAACCAGGTTAACTACCCCCACTTTACCCTCACAGAAGGGTCTAAAGGATTTAAAGCCTTACTTAAGAGAACCTCCCGCTCCAGATCCGAAAACCGAACGACAGCCACGCCCCGTCCTTGCACTTTATCCTACCCAACCAAGTTAATTAGGTTTAGTCAAGCCAGATTAGATTAAATCTAAACCTTACACCTTTGTGATCTCCTCCAGGGTTAGCCTCACAAGCTCGGGGTATGGCGCTTGAGTGTCGAACTCCATCGCCGGATCCTCTAAGTTGGAAGGGTTAGTTAGCGGCACCAGTCTATGGTGAGTTCAGACCCAAAGCTTAAACAATGGCAACCAATAGCCAGCATTCAAATACCCAAACCTAACTCATGATGCAAACTTTTTAAATTTCCAAACCTAATTCAAGGGCGAACGTTGCAACGTCAAGGGTATAGAGCCGAACTAGCTCAGTGAAGCGAGTGCACTTGGCCCATACGAACAAAGTGACCCGGCGTAAAAAACCACCAAACTACAAGATAACTTTCCGACAACGGTACAGCTTGGTAAAGTTCAGGGTTTAAAGTAAGCGGTTGAGAAAAAACCAAGTGCAGGATAGAACCTTAAACCCTTTGGTACCAAAATTATAAAGTAACCCTCACCACCCAAAGCCCTCGTCTATCGATCAGTGAATAACCTCAAACCCACCCTATCCTTAAATAAACCCCCAAGCCTATAAATGACGAGACGGTTCAAACGCATCCCGTCGGCATAAGTTCCCAGATGGCGTAACGAAACGTTGGGCTTATGGGGCAGATACGTATAATCTTACATGCAAAAATATTGTTTGAAACATAACGTCAAGATAGAGTAAAAACACATGTGTAATTATCCCAATGCCTGCATACCCAAATGGATGATATACACCTTATAGGCAAACTCAAACCACTTTAGTTAAAAGCCAAGGGTTCAAATTACTGAAACGAAATATAACTTCAACTTGGACTGAAAAAAAAATAAAATTTCTCCAATAGCCTACAATCAAACCCCCAACCCAAGGTTTTATAATCCACAGCTATAAGTTAACCTAAGTTTCGTAAAGGTCGGATAATGAACGCAATTAAACCTTCAACTTTTAAGTGTGTAAAGGCCACCAGAATTATTATTCCAAATGAGGTAAACCCTCCCTCCACTGTCATCTAGTTTATCATTCTCCCTTCCCATTAAATACTTTCCAGTTTTATGTATATTTAGATAAAAACTCCCCATCACTTTCCAGCATCACGTGTTACCTCGAATAAACTTTCTAGCTTTAGGTTTCAAATTTTAATAACCCACGTCAAGTATGAACTCTGTACCAACCCCTTAATTAAACTATCCAATCAAGTATGAACTCTGTACCAACCCCTTAATTGAACTATCGATTGATACCAATAGTGCCACCTTGGAAATTTTCCAACCTTCGATAGCCATCGCCTTAATTCCAACCTTTAGAATTTTTAAAACCCGTTTCGATCGATAATTTATAAATTTCAAATTCGAACCTCCACAAAAATTCGTTTATAAATTTTAACAGAAACCCTAACCGGATCTCTTTTCGATTCGAACTGGGGTTGAAGTTACCGATATAACCAAACTACCGCGGAGTTACCCGGCGTTGCTCAGGTTTATGAGCTCGCCTGAGCCTAAAGGCTGTGTCAGCACTACGCTTGAGCCACTCGAACAGCTTCCTGTTGCCCTCGTGGCTGGTGAGCTGATTATCTTAACTACTTAATCTACTTAAACTCTAATACTGATTTTTGTTGAGTTTTGGGTGAGCTATTTGGTGAATTATTAGATATTTACCTATTCTTACCCACTCACCCAAATAGTTTATACCTATCACCTCGAAGGTTTCAGATGTCAGCCAGTGAATGAGTTTTATTAAGTAGACTGGTAGATAGCTATCAATAAGTTCATAATCTACAGTTTGATATTAAATGCCAATTTTAACTATAGGCCAGGCTTATGCCTTTATAAAGATGATGGAAGATGCTACCTGGTATCGCCTTATATGGTGTACCACCCAAATCAAGGCCTACGTAAAGGTTTGTAAGGTTGCAATAAGCTTAGGTGGTGGAAAATGGTTTTAAATGGGAGTAATTATTTCACCAACTGTGATGAGCCACCCCTTTTGATGGTTTCTAGAAATAAAGTCAATTCAAGCACTCATGTAAGTCCTGGGGAATGTCCTCTGGGTGTCAATCAGGCTATTTTCCTATTTCCAAGCAAGAAGTCACCAAAGAGGATGGCTGTACCCCTTGTTACTCAGGGCAATCTTGCTCACATGGTAGACAAGCGCTGGGTAACAGTCCTCCCACTTTGGATACTGCTCTGGGTATCCACACTCTCCTTGATAGAACTGCTATGGGGAATCAAAGAAATCTGTGCCAAGATTGCCAAAATAAAATTGATTGTAACTAATTTGAGAGGCAATCAGCCTGATGCTCAGATTTTAAATGGTCAAAAAGGTATGAAGACTGATTTATCAGCTGGAATACCTGACAGTTATGATTCAGTTTTCATGACTATTGAAAAAATCTCCCCCCTCCCAAATCCATCAGGCATCACCCCCAATGGGTAGGTAATAGCACCAGGCACCATTGACAAGGTTCTGAAGCTTCCTGCTGACAAATTGAATGTTGCAACTGATGCCATACCATGGACCAAACAAACAGTCCAACAACCAAGCACAGGTGGGTTGGGTGTCCCAAACCTGTTCCTAACCAAATGGGCCCATCCCTATATGGGGTAGCCTTGGGGGATTTCTGCCACTTGTCAGGCTAAATACTGTCACACCAACCATCAGAAATGTAGCTGAGCCTTAGTCTGGATGTTTGAGGTCAAACCAACAGCAACTTGGTCTGCCACCAAATTTTTTAATGTCAGTTTACAGGAAACTAACCTGCCCATTCCCAAATAATTAGCTAATTAGGTCAAATTTGTGGGATCTGATCCCAGCTTGTTTTTTCCCCAAATCAACTACTATTTAATCAGTTGCATTGCACTGAGAAAATTATTGATCAATTTTTCTTCCTTAAATTTTTTATCAAAACAACCTTCCCCAAAATTTAGTTTTATATGTTATAAATTAAACCACCTTATCCGCTGACACTCTTGTACCCCTTGGGGTTAACAGCCACATGCATCTGGTACTTTATCTTATGCCTATATGAAATTTTAGCTCACTGGCAGATATTGGTGGAACTCATTTCCAGTTCCATATTTGTCATATTAGTAGCAGTGCCTCAGGCATTCTGATTTGCCGTTTGGGTGTTCTAGAACCCTGGCTGGCAGGCCAGTCTAATTCTTACTTGCTGTTCACCTGACAACTCACCCTTGTTGGAAACTAGGTACCAAGCTGCATATAGTTAAATTGACTTGCTGGGTTATGGATTATTGGTAGTTAACATGTCAACTTGATTTGCAATAACCCTCAATGCCAAATCAATTTCTTTACAAAATTTAAAAAATTTCACCCAATCAAGAATTAAAATTGTCACTCTGAATTATCAGATTAATGCCTTTAGTTATCACAATAAGAGAAGGTGTAAGTGGCAATCTAAGTGGACGCTTTCAGGTTACATCAAGTATTCTGAGGCTTATTCCATCTCTGCTTCTGAAGGTTCCTCCTCCTCAGATGACAGGACTATGGTTTTGACATAGCTGACTTTGGGAATGGCTTGGCAATAAGGTGGGCCTTAGCAATGGTGGGAAGTGCAGCCTCCACCTCAAAGTCCTCCTCACTATCAGAGACTTTGGGGTTTTTGCACTTAAGGCAGCTTTGGGCTTGGATTCTGTCTTATCCAAAGCCAACGCCTTATCCATGGACTTGGGGATAGGCTTTATGGCACTTGGCAGCATCTTCCCAGTTCTCTGGCTAAGGCTGCCCTTGAACTTATCATCAGAGTCATCGCTATCATCCTGGATTATCTTGTATATGGGCTTTGAGGTGCTGTAGGAGCTGGAGAGAAGCTTGGCCAGTGGTGAGCTCCCAGTTTGGCTTTGGCATGTGAGGGCAATTCTGGCTTTATGGCAGTTGGCTTAAAGTGCTGTTAGAGTGAGCAAGGTCTTTAAGCTTGGTATCCTTGCTCTCCCTCTTGAGCTTGGGTTTTGAGACAACCTTCTGACCCTTCTTGTTGAAGCAGCTGGTGCCTTTGGTGAGGCTCTGTGCAAAAGCAAGCTGGTTTTTCCTAACTATATTCTCCCACAGCTTTAGGAAGAGATCGAGATTGGCATTCTAAAGGTCCAGGGACTCTTGGCATGGAGAACCTCAATCTCTTTAAGCTTGGCGTTGCTGGCCTCAACAAGCTCATTAACTATTTTACTGCTCATGCTGCTCATCCCCATACTAAAAAGATAATCAAAGCCAAAACCATTGGCTCTATCTGCATCATTTGTATAGATGGGGTCAAACTTCATCTTAATAAGCTGCTCAATTATGTCATCATAGGTGGCTTCACAAATCTCAATTTTCTTATCAAAGACATAGTTGATGAAGTTGGTCTGATTGGAAAGTTTAATGCGCTCCTACTCAAGCTTGGATATCAAATTCTCCTTGCACTTTTGGTAGAACTGCAGCCAGATGTTGTAAAACTCAGTCAGGATTCTTCAGCTGAGGCATATTGCTTGATACAGCCATTTTTATCAAAACATACCAAGTTGGAAGTGTAAATAGTCTTCTTCAGCTTGAACTTGCTATACAAATCCTCCTTTTCCAGCTTTTTTATGAAGTCTTCAGACACCTGAACAATATAACTTATGCTCATATTAGTGTGGTGCTTCTCATACTCTTTGATCATGTCAGAATTGAGATGCCAGTCCTCTAACATGTCATCTTACACTTGAGTCCACACCTCAATTGGGAGCTCACTTATTTCAAAATGATGGTTGTCAAGCCTAGTAATGCAGCTGCGCACTGTGTAGCAATTAGGGCTGGAGCACTTAATGTCACCGGTGAACCTAAGGTACCAGGGCAGCATGGGGACAGGGGATTTTCCCTGCATGCGCCGCCATAGATTAAAAACAAAATCTTTTGGGTTATAGCTGGGGATATTGGTGGACCACCCACTACCAATGCCAGCACACCCATTTAGTAGAATAACTGGTACTACCAGCACAAAAAATTCAGCCTCCACCTTCATGCCATCATTATCAAGGTAGTTGAGAATTGGCATATGTCAGAATTGCAGATGACCACATAATTCAACCCTTTGACCAGATATAAGATTTGACAATTAATTTATAATTGTAGAGGATCAGCAATAGTGGCCAATTGATGAGAATATTATAAGGTGAAATCCCCAATGATATTAGAGGTTGCCAACTATGAATTATTGTTGAGCATCATCCCTGATGATAATTGAGGCCACTGACAGATGATAATTTTGTTGGGCATCATCCCCAGCAAAATTAAGCAATAATTTGATAGTGGGATAATACTGATATTTGAATTATAGAGAATTGTTCAGAGTGGAACAGATTGGAGTCATTAGAAACTACTCAAATGTTTAAATGCCAGAGGAAGATTAAAATTGACATTGGCTGAAACAATTGGTTTCATGTACCTAATACCAATTGTTTGGTCTGCTGAACGCCCAAGGATTACACTGCCTATAAAACCCAAAGCAACGGTACCCAATGAGATTTGTTGCCTAACACTAAGGGTCAAAACAGTATATAAGCACAATTACCCTCAGTGGACAGCTGAAAGTTGCATGTCAATTCCTACTCTAAAAACTCTGAATTGTTTTCTAATAAAAGCAGATTTAAGCTTATATTAGCTTAGTTGTTTAAACATTTGTTATTTTAAACATTACTCTTAAGAAAAGAGTGCAGGAAGCTAGATAGGGTAAGCTGGGGCCTTCACGTGGTGCAACTGAGGAAAGCTTGTGGAAACATGAGTGAGTAGCTAGCACCAGAACCCAGAGATGCGCCCTGGAAAGGTCTGGTAGTGGCCTGGATGGGGAGTGGGATGGAAGCTAATGACTGTGACCCAACCTGTTCTTGTGGGTGCTTCCACTCTCCTTTGGGGAGAAATATGGCAGTAAGGGGGAGGCAAGAGTCAGGTGTATTGTCTATCACACTACTTTTCTATAAGGTGGGGCGCTGCAAAAGCAGGTCTCAGTGACAAGGGTGGGGCAATCCTGATTGGCTGAGCTTCAGCTCACCTGTCTACAATAATTACCACAGTTTTTAGGTTGGCCTGAAACCTGGATAGTGGCCAGTAGCTTATATGGGATTACACTGGTGCAGCAAAAGGTGAGAGCACTCACATACCAAAATGAAAGACTGAACCAAAAGGGCTGCAATGGTTCCCACACAAAAAGGGCCTGAAGAGCAAACTTCATCACAAAACCAAATCAGAGAGACCAACTCCATTAACAAATCAACAGCGGGGGTGGCTCCTGCTGCAGAGGGGGCTTCAGTCTCCTTTGCTGTGGCAGCTTCTAATGGATTTGGTGTCAGAACCAAGCTTTTCAAAGCGGGGAACTCTGTCCCATCCAAGGATCTGATGGCGAGCATGGTGAAGAGCCTCAAGAGGGTTCACGCCATGGAAGTGAAGGCTGAATGGTCTAAGGAAATGCTAATGGTCAGGGTGATTGAGGTGTGTGGGTTCTCCCCACTCCATATTTCATGTTTGGCTCCTGGGTTGAAACTTATGAACTTCCAGTCTAAGCTTCAAAAGGAACAGGTTTTGGCTGCCAGTTTGAGCACAAAGAATGAGGAGGCTGTATGTCTTGATATTGGCACCAAGATCGGAAGGTTAATTATGAGGGATGTACCACCTGTGATTAATAGAGGGGCCATGATGTCTCAGCTGAAAGGCTTTGGCAGAGTGATCTCTTTTAATGAGAAAAAGTTGGTAAAGAACTTGAAGCAGAAGGATGGTAGCTTAAAAAAAAATAACCATAGGATCTGGGAACTGGGTTTTAAAGGTTAAACTTTTGAAATTATATGGGGAGTTGCCTCATTCAGTCACTGTGGGGACCTGGAGTGTCCCTGTGGTACCGCTGGACAGGTGCTTCTTGTGTGGTGTGAAGGGGCATGTCAGAGCCAAATGTCTTCAGGTTCAACCTCCTGTGGTAGTGGCCAAGCCTAGTGGGCCTGGTGCGGGGGTGCCAGTGACGGGCTTCTCCAAGAAGGATAAGTTAGCTCTCCAGAAGGCATTGGAGAAGCTGACTGAGATATCAGCCAAAGCAAGGGAGGAGGCTGAGGCTGGAATCACTTTGGAGGCAGTGACTGGAGTTCTGAAAAGTGCAAGGAAGGTCAACAAGGAGTCAAAATGCTCCCAGAAGGTGATGGAAGTGATGAGACTCCAAATTGAGCTGAGCGGCACTTTGGCACAGTCTGCAAAGGACAATATGGAGGCGGTCACCTCCCAAATGGATAGGGTTCTCCCCAGCACTCAATCACATAAGAAGCAGGTGACTATAAGGGATGTGGGTGTGAAAGAGCATGTGAGGCCTATAGGGGAAGAGGCGGAGGTGAGGGAGGAGTTGCCTGCTAGTAATAGTGAGCCAATGCCTTCTAACCCAATGCCTCCAACCAAAGTGGAGGGGTCTATTGAGGACCCTGGCAATGGCAAGATTCCGGAGGATGCTGTGACCAAGCAGCCTCTACCCCCAGCTCAGTATAGTATCGAAAAGGGGAGGAAGAAATGTGGTCCCAGTAAACCAACTGAGGTGGAAGAGGATGGGGACCCCCCAGATCCTGACACTGAAGCCTCTTCAGTTTTGAAACTATGGCGATCAGGGTTAAATTTGCTAACGCATGGGGTCTTAATAGACTCAAGCAGCAGCAGGTGAAACACCAATTGCAACAACATGGGATAGATATTGGCTTCCTCACTGAGACTAAGTCCAAACCTGGGGTGGAAGAGGACTGGGCTTTCCAGTTCCCTCAGAAACAATCATTTTACTTTCATTTGGTGGATCAACCAAAATCAGACTCACCATTAGGGGAGGGAAAGAGGGAGGGGGAGAAGCCAAGGGGGGTATCTTGGTCTGGTGGGTGGACAAGGTTAAGGTGTTGAATAAAAGGGTATTGGTTCCTGGAAGAGCAGTGGCAGTAATGTCACTGTTTGGAGAGGAATCAATTTGGTTTATCAGCATATACACACCCAATTCTGGATCTGAACGGAAGGCCTTCTTCCAGAAGGTCATCCTAAGGATTTAGGAGGAAGGCATTGGGGGTCAGTAGTGCTAGGGGGAGACATGAACTGTATCTGCTTTAGGGATGACAGGGTTGGGGTCTCAGGCAACTGGAGCTCTGATCCTGGAGCCCATGAGTTGGCCAGTTTAATGATTGACCTTGGCCTACTAAATGTGTGGAAAGCTGGCTGTGGTGAGGAGGGAGAGACTGGGTGGACTCACATCCAGGGGGATCATTTCTCCTGCATTGACCTTGTGTCAGTGCACCAGCCTCTCCTGAGTCACTGCAAGTTGATCCTTCAGAATCATGATCCAGGTGCTTCAGACCACAGGCCCCTGGAACTGCAGATCAGTGACCCTTGGGTTGCTTCTGCAGAGAAAGGGATTTGGAGACTGAACCCCTGAAGTGGAGTCCACTTCAGGATATCATGAGGAAGAAGGTGAGGTGGTGGAGAAGCCAGATTGTGGGGAAGCCAGATGCATCAGTAAATGGATGCAAGTGAAGGCTGATCTCAAGATAGCTTGTAAAATCTTTGGGAGGCAGCTAGGGGCCATGCATTTGAGGTATGAAACCTTAGAGAGGAGCTTCAAAAGTACCTGCAAGCAGGCTATGGCCATGGGGGCATCTGCCTACATGGCCAAAGCTGAAATGTATGCAAAATTGATGGAAGCCTTCATGGTGGACTGCCTCAAACAAAGGAAGTCTAGATGGGATGAGGATTCTAACAGCAATGTGGCCCTACTCCAAAAGGCAGTAGGGCTTTCAGACCTTCATCAAGGATCTTGTCACTTTGTGATAGGGGAGTTAAGGTGAAGGATGCAGCTCGCATGGCTGAGGTGGTCAAATCCTACTATGAGGACCTTTATAGCCCCTCTGATAATGATCTTAAGGCATCCAAAGTACTCTCAAGTGGACTGGGGTACTGCCAAAGAAGACTCAGCTGCACTTATATAGCAAGATCTGCAAATTGGAGGTGTCAGATGCCATCCGCAAGGGCAAGAATGGCAAGGCTCCTGGGGAGGATGGGTTGATCTTGGAGCTCTTCAAGTTATTTTAGGCAGAAATGTCTAAGATGCTTGCTGAGCTATACAACCAACTCCTAGCCTCTGGTACAATTGAGCCAGCATTTTCAAAGGGTGTAGTGGTGGTTTTGTATAAGAAGGGTGATCCCTCCCTCATGGGGAACTATCAGCCTTTGACCCTGCTTACTGTTAACTATAAGATCTTAATGAGGATCCTAACCAATTGACTAAAGGGGGTTGTGGCAAATGTTGTTGGAAAAGAGCAAAATGGGTTCATCCCAGGATGCTCAATTACTGACAACTTGATGCTGCTTTACCTGATAGAAGAATGGGCAAGTAAACAGTATGATCAGAGGGGGTGGCTACTGTTTTTTGATCAAGAGAAGGCATATGATTGGGTGAATTATGAGTTTCTTTGGGAAGTGTTATATAGAGTTGAAATCAAAAGCATTTGCTGAGACTGCTTAAAGTGATTTATGAGAAGACCTCATTGGTTGTCAATATCAATGAGGTCATCTCCCACCCCTTTAGGATGTGTAGAGGTGTGCATCAGGGAGACCTTCTATCTCCTTTGTTGTTTTTTCTTGCAATAGAGACTCTTTTAGTGGCTCTCAAAAAGTTAGACCAGAGGAAACTTACCATCAATGGCAAGGAGTACTCTCATTCAATGTTTGCAGATGATATGTGGATTTATGTTTCATCAGAGGAGGAGGAGAAGGTGGTGATGAACATTCTGAAGATGTACCAGAATGCAAGCAACGCTAAGATCATTCTGTTGAAATTCAGGGCTTGGCCCATCAGCAGAATGGCAATGTTGGGTGTGGCACCAAAGAGCTTGATCCCCTGGATGGCAACAGGTGAGGAGTTTCTGTACCTTGGGTGTCTCATCCCTGGGCAAGCATTGCCACACAATATTTGGCTCAAACTTGAAGCAGACCTTAAAAAAGTGGCTTGGAAGTGGCAATGGCTTAACTTATCTTATTGGGGTAGGGCCATTGTCATGAACACTTTCATTCTTTCCAGACTATGGTACACTGCCAGATTTGTCCCACCACCAGCATCTTCCATCAGAAGAATACAGAGTTCAATCATCCAGTTTATTTGGTGAGGGCGAGCATCAAAAACCAGTTACTCTAACTTGTTTCAGAAGGTAAAGAAGGGGGCATCAGTATGATTAACTTCAGGAGTATGATCAAAGCACTGCAGCTGAAATGGATCGCACAGGTCACTCAGGAGGGAAAATCCATCTGTTGGTCTTTAATACTGGAGGATTACCTCTCTAAGGCTTGCAAGGACAGTTTGAACAAGGATCTTGGTGTTAACTGGAGCATCAATTAAGGGGCCATTCCAAGCATGGTGAACCTATTAGGCTACTGAAAGGATTACTTTAGAGCTTGGGCAGGCAGCAAGGGTAGATTAGAGGGTGGATAGTGGACCATTGAAAGGATCCAGGCAATTCCCCTTTGGGGAGGTGCTTGGGGACTGGAGATGGAACCTCATCTGCGCAAGGCCTTCAAGCACTTTATTGGGGTGGTCCACTGGAGGGACCTCCTTGATGGCATGGCCGGAGGGTGCTTAGGGTGGAAGCAGCTAATAATGTTGCCAGTACCTCCAAGATGCTGGTAAGGAAGGCATGAGATGTTGTGGAAGCAACTGAACTGCCTTCTTGCTGGAGGAAAGCAATTCCTTCTCTGGCTGCATTAGAGGCTGGGGAAGCCTGTTCAGAAGGTTGTGGAGGGTAGGATCAGCAGGTGTTCCCATGAGGAAGAGAAGTCTGGAGATACTCCAGGTGGGATAGCCTCTTCATCCTTTGGGACTGACTCAAGGTGGGGAGAGATAGCAGTGTCTGCCTCTCAGATTTCACAACTGCCAGGTTCCAGAAGCTACAAGACAGAGAGTTTTGCTTGACATACTTGTCCCAGATCACTTGCAAAATGTGACCTGGCCTGATGGACCTGTGGGGGAGGAGGGTTAAGGGATTCTGGTTTATACCAGTTCAGAACTTTCTTTTCCAACTCCGCAGCAACATCCTGGTTACTGGGGTGACTCTGCAGAAGTGAAGCAAGCATAAGGAGGATGACCTTTTGTATGTCTGTAAGGTATGCAGAGGGGTGGAGATGGCAAAGCACATCTTCACAGAGTGTTCAGCAGTGGATGCTGTATGGAGTAGTGTTCTTCTTTGATATGAAGCATACCAACCAGGGTGTATTTTATCCTCTGGTCATCTCACATGGCCAGAGATTCTGACTGCATATACCCCACCAAGTCTGCTTGCAGACAAGGAGGGGTTCAGGGTCTGGTGCATGATATGGGAGGAGGTGATGTATGGTCTATGGCTTGCCAGAAACCAGCGTTGCTTCCCTTCAGAAGGAATCCAGGCAACAAGCTCCCTGGCCATAGTTAAGTGATGGCTAGAAATAGCTGTAGAAAGCTATGGCAATCCTCTTTCCTCAAGTAAGTCCAACTTGGAGGTCAGTCTGGTCTCATTCCTTGCAGTAAAGGGATGAGAGGCATATCTCTGAACTGGCTGGGTTGCCTTTACTACCTGGTATACCAAACAGTGAAGAATATGTCAGTTTAGGGGTGGTGTGAGCCACCCCATCCATGATTGGGCCCACTTTAGTGGTGCTTAGATTTGTGCAGCCCCAGTGTGGCAGAGGCAGTACCCCAGATTTTATCCCACAAAGTTGCCTGCACTGGGTGCCCTAATGGGCACACAGAAACTCAAAGAAAAGAGTGCAAGGATCAGATATCCTTAGGTTAGCAATATCAAAATCTCTACTTGGCTCTGTGAGAAGGATATAAAGAAATTTTTCCCTACCAGCATCAAAATATCTTCAAGATAAAGAAGCACCAGTTTAGCATTGAACTTTACTCTCAACATGGCTTTTGGCCAATCAATCATAGTACTAGTCTTCACACTATTATTGCCCCAGTCTATCAATCTCTTTCAAATAATTAATGCCAGGATCCATGAATTTGTGCAGTTAAAATTCAGGGCTAAAATTGAGCCATCTAAGCCCAATTTTTAACAGCATATCATCCTTGTAAAACAGCAGCTGAGCAATGGTATTAAGACAGGTAGTGAGGTAATGTGCAGCACCTGCATCCTCACCACCCTGAGCGCAAGAGCCAAACTGGCTGATAGGGGTGAGCAAGTTGATGTTGTTGGTCTCCACAAAGTCCTGGGTGAGACCAATGATGGTTGATGCCAAAGTCTAGTCCCTGTGATAACATGCTAGCTCCCCAATAATTCTGCCAGTGAGTGTGGCCACCTTGACCTTAGCATCAGGCTGGAGGAGGCAGCTATATACAACTTTGTGCTGGTTAGGCTTCAATCCATCAACCACTAAGGGGATGCTGCAGATATTATCAGCCATAAAAAATTGGATAAGCTTCTTGTTGAAGAAGTCTAAATAAGTAATGAATTGCCAGTTGGCACTATGTGGTTGCCAGGGTGATATTTTTGGAGCCACGCCTTGCAGGTATCAGCATTATTCTTACTGAATGTAAGGTTGATGGGGTGGCACTCATCATCCTGCATAGGTTCAAAGCAGATCATGTAGCAGGTAAGGTTAGAGATATTGAATACCTTCTCTCCTAGTAAATGTGGCCAACCCATTGTAGTACTTAACCTTGTATGCGCTGGCATTATTTACTAAATTGTCCCACCAGTGCTCATACTCAGATAGGGTAAAAAACTGAAGCATTTCATGCTTGCATTTCTTGTGGGTGACCTTAATTATAGGGGTTATGAACTCTAGCATGAAGTTATCCACCGTAAGCGGTGATAGATATAGATAGTCAAAAAAGTTGATAAGCAGGCCCTTAATATATGACTGTCATGGTCCTGGTCCACCATGATTATAAGGTGACTGTTGAGTTTTTCAAGATGTGCTCGCTGGTGCTAACGCTGAGAAACCCAACAAGTAGGCTGACTGCAAGGGGCTAGCATCAGCTGAGAGGACAGGGGTGGTTCCAGATGTGACAATGGATAAGACTCCATTCATTTAAGTAAATTAAACTGAATAAAAATATAATATAAAATAGATCTTATAACAAAAGTGTTTTATTATAGCATTTAGGGATATTTATAGGGTATTTGGGGACATGTTCCTCAAGGATCATTGTGGCCCCAACCAAGTAGAGTTTCTCCTAGCCTTCTGGATTGCCCACTATTCTAATCCTTACTTGGATCAAGCCACCCTTATAGCCAGGTCATGTGATATCCCAGGTCACATGTCTTAAGGGAAGGGAATGTACCATTTCTTCAAATTTGAGGTAATTTATACCAAGCCCCAAATTTAATATACTTGTAGATTCAACTCTTATTATTGAATAAATAAGCTATTTGGGATTTAAACCCCTCAAATGGGGATATTGGTCCAACACCTGGACAAGGCTTCCACCTACCCCAGAGAAAATCCTGACAGTGACCATACTGAAGTTTAGATATCCAAATAATCCTTCTTGCCATTGAGACCCAAGATTTTGCTGAAGTTGCATAGTTCCTGGTTATCCTTGATTTGGGCTGAGATAGCATTTCACACATTAAGCAGCTTCCCACATAAAGGGAACAAATCATAGTAGTCCCACCCCACCTTGGTCAGGCCCGCCATTACCAGGGCCTTGGCAGAGTCCCCCTCAGTGAGGATTAAGGTGTATTTGTGAGATTCTCAGGTCCCAGCCTTGTTAATAACCAGGAACTATGCAACTTTAGCAAAATCTTAGGTCTAAACAGCAAGAAGGATCACTCAGATATCTTCAAACTTCAGTATGGTCACTGTCAGGATTTTCTCTGGGTTAGGTGGCATCCTCTAGCTCAGGGATCTCCATGATGCACCTTCTCTTGGTGGAGCCCAATACCTTCACCATAGCCACATTATCTTTGGCTTGTAGAAGGGTGGTGAGCATATTAATAATCCCCAACTTGAGCACTCCCACTCAGAAATTTTCTGTAAGCTGGCAGCGTGAACCAAAGCTGGCAGGTGCTAAAGTCATATTCTCCTTGATTTGTGAGTCAAATGGAGGGTTGCCAATCAGGCAGTTAACAAAAATCCACATGTTGCCCTTGATGGCCCCTGGCAATATATTGCTCTTGAGCTTCTTATCCAATGCGTCTTGGATGAGTTTCACAATTGTGTTTACTATACAATTGACATGAGTCCCACCCTTAGAAGTAGCGATACTGTTGACAAAGCTGATCCACTGCAGTTACCCTGAGCTTGAGGGGACAAAGCTGACCTCCCACCACTTGCTGACCCGTTCAAATAAAAGCCTCTTGGTAAGGTCCTCCCCAACAGGCCCAGATGTGCTTTTTAGATATATGCAAATGTAGTCCTTGAAGTTGTTCACCTTAAACTTGTTGTTCAAGAACATGCTGACCCCCTTCACTGTGGTACACATGTTATAAACTCGCCGCTTAAGGAGCCCCACAATGTCAGCATTGAGGTGATTCATTTGGAACTTGCTCATATTAGGTCAGAAGGTGATCCTCATGAACTCCTCCTCCTTTCCAAGCTCAGTGATCTTGGGGGGTCTGATCACACTCATGTTGTTGGTAAACTTTTGGAAGTACTTCTTGCCTGATGCTTTGCTTGCCATCTCTACAATGAACTCAGTGCTGAAGATGTCAAACAGCTTGGCCCCATATCCATTATGCCCACCAACCACCTTCTTCTCACTGTCATCATAGTTGGATGAGGTGAGAAGGTGCCCAAAGATGAGCTCAGGGATGTAGACTTTCTTCTCCTTGTGGATCTCCACTGGAATACCATTACCGTTGTTGTAGCCAAGATCTGATTTTGCTTTGGGTTGATGGTAACCTTGATTTTGCTTATGGTGGGGTCCTGAATCTACAATAGAAGTTTAATAAGATGATTGGTAGTCCCATTTAAAATTTCATGGTAACAACTTTAAGGCATTCAACAAATAAGGATACTCACCTTGTTATCAGCAGCATTCACCAATACCTCATCAAAGATTTTGAAGAAGCCGGGAACAAAATTGGATATCTTTTTCAATAAGGGAGACCGTGGTGTCATCATAGATCCACTGCTGTTGGGAGTTCATCTTGATTGAGCCAATATAGGTATCTGGCCTCAGAAGGATATGTTCCAGCTGCATCTTTTTTGATAAATCTCCTCAACAGTCTTCTTTTTTCCCACATTACGTGGGTTGGCATTAAAGATTGGGACCAGGGTGGGTGCACCCCCTCCAGGAGCCATTGGAGCTTCATGATCACATTCTGCATCCAACTCAGCTCACTTGACCTTGTTGATGGTTATGGAATTGGTTCTAAGAAAGGTGGCCTTTCTCAGCTTGAAAGGAGCCTTAACGTTGGCTGCCTTCTTTGGGATTGCCTTGGTGATGGCCTAGAATAAAAAATAAAGTTAACCTAAAATGATAAATTTACAAACCTTCCACTTCTTGGGCTGAGGTATATAATTGCTTGTGCTGTCCGAGTCAATGGAAGCGAAGCTGGCCTCAGTATTGCTCATTTTGTAATGTTTTATTTTTCAGTAAGCTTAAACTTTACCCAATGCTTTAAAGGGTATATTAGAATAATAGTAAAAAAATATTCTAAAGGTTAAGCTTTAATCCTTTCAATATTCAATGCATATATGCATCCAAAAATAGGGAATATATAAATCAAAAAAGTTATATGTATATCCAAAAATTGAGGGGTATGTAAATCTAAAAGTGATATATGCATCCAAAAATGAGGGGTATATAAATTTAAAGATGCATATATGCATCCAATAAACATGAGACTTATACAGATTTATTTTTAAAATTATCAAATATTTGTGTTATGACAAGGACCAAAATGAGCTTAAAAAGAGGGAACATAGGCCATCTAGTACTAAAAAAAAGAGGGAACATAGGCTAAGAAACTCATACCAATTTTAAGACCAAAAAGAATGGATGATTCTTTTGAAAATGAGTGAAAGGGTTAAAAAGCAATTAAAAATACTCTGAAAGGTAATCTTAAACTAAAATTAAAAATATTCTAGAGGTTATATTTTAAGCACAAAAGAAAGGTGAAGTTAGGATTGAGCAAGTAAGTTTAACTTTGAGGGATCCAAGGTTTAAAACCTTTTATCCCATTTGAGCAAAGTAGTTTATCCAATGGTTAAGTCAAATAAAATGATATTCCCCTATAGGTTATTTGCTGATCAACCTTGAGCCCACCAGCTTGTTTCAACTCGGTTGAAGCATATTATATTTTAATTGGTTTTCACTTCCTGAATATTAATTGGCTAGCAGCTTAACACCAATAAATTTAATAATGATTGGTCAATAACCCAAGCATAAAAGTTTTTTAAATAGAGTATCTTATCTAGATAGCCTAAATTGATATCACTCATCAAAATCATTTTTTGAGCTCAGTATAAATTTATATAACCCTATTATTAGAAGTCCCCTCACAAATTAAATTTACAAATTTTAATATCTCTTATGTATAAGTGTATAGGTTGATGGATTTATTACAATTTTATTACCTAAGATTATTTATAAATATATAGACTTGTTTGCTCTTTATTATAATCAAATCATATTTTATAATATATATAAATATATTTAATTATTTTTATGAAAGCATATAGTATTGGACCATCTAGTACTAAAAAAAAAGCATATAGTATATATTTTTAATTATTCGAGGTGGGTCAACCTTGGGATAAATATACCACACTGAGAATGTTTTCTAGCCAGTACAGTTTTCGAACTCAAAACCTGTACTAGGGGTGGAAGCAGTTTTACCCGCTCAGCTAACCAACCTTAAATATAGTATATATTTTCTAATAGTTATATAATTATACTACTATTCTTTTTTTAAGATTTATCAGTAGCAGGAACTTCTCTGATAACCACTAAATCTCTTTTAGCTTCATATTATTAATTGAATAAGGTTAAGAGTGATAGAGGACACAATGTTTATCCTAGCCATTACAGGTTTTGAACCTGTAATAAAATTTTACTCTACCCTTAGCTTGTGGTTACAGGTGTACACACTACACCTGGTGCTTATATTTACTAGCGATCAACTTTATCTCATTTTTAGAATGCTAATAGATTCAACTATTAGACCAATATACCTAAATGAATCAAAGCTTTTTAACAGCTATATGTGCATTTCCTTACCATTTTAGGTACATATATTTGCCAATTCTCACCCACTCACCCAAATAGATTGAACCTATCAGACTCAATAGTTTTAGATTTAATATTATTTGCCAATTCTCACTTACTCATTCAAATAGATTGAACCTATCAGACTCAAAGGTTTCAGACATCAGTACATCAGTCAGTGAACGTGTTTTATTTAGATTATCTCTAAAATTAATCAAACTATCCTCTAGAAAAGTCTCAACTCCCATCATTTCCTAGGATGAATAAAATACCTTGAGGGTAATAAGGTATATGAGATGTTGATCAAAATCAATTGTTTATTTTTATATGATATTTAAAAGGAATCTAAAACAAATTTCTAGCTTTTTTCCCTGAAAGGATATATTCAATTTAAACTTAAATTAAAGCAGGGGTGCGGTGAACCAATATGGGAAATTATGAACTGGGGTGCAACTGGTTTGGAAGGGCAAAGCCAATGGATTGGATAAACTCTCAGTATAAAGCACCCCATCTGAGGTTTGTTTTTAAAATGGGGTAGAAAGTTGATTAACCTGTCCTTTTGAACTCAATTAGGGAACCAAGAATGGAATTTCACTTTAAACTATTAAAATATTATATATCCAGCCCGTGGGGGAAGCTCTATAGAATTTTAATTTAAAATTTTAGCCAAATTTTCAAATTTGTTCCTTGGCTGACCCACTGTGGCACAAATAGTATGTATAGGTTATTCTGTGCCACAAGATCAAATTGATATATACTTTAATCCATTTTTGTAGGATCTGCATTTTGGACTACCAATGGTGAATATGATGGAAAGACCCCAATTTTCACTATTTAAGCCATCACTGATTTTCTATTAAAGTTTTTGTTTTTATTGCTTCGATTTATCTTATTTCTAATTTATCAAATATTCTAAATCCAGTGGATTTTTTTATCTAAGCTGAGTAGATCTTAAACTAATATAATCAACTTTTCCTATTTAAATGTCTCAAAATTCTAAGAATAATGGTGCACATAGCACCAACCATCATGAAGTTTCCCATAATTTAGAAACCTCATGTCACCACAAAATAGGTAATTGTAGAACTGGGGAGATGGATCCTAACCAAAATAATAAATGATATAAGTTTTGAAACCCATCAAGTTGATCAAGTTCTATATTTATTATTCAAATCATAAATGAACTAACAGGGAAAAAGTACCCAAAAATTTGACCAATCAAATATCCCATGAATTAATAACTCCATAAAACTTATGTTGAAAGATGAACTTTATAGGTTGATCTTACCATAAAGGGTTTACACCAACTGATGGCACCCAAGATAAGCATGTATAGGCATGAAGGCGAAGGGTTTGACTTCTTTTGGCACCCCTTATACAATGGCTAATAGAAAAGGTCAAACCCCTACATTCATGAGGGGATAGCAACTGATGATATGGATGAACCTCATCTTAAATACAAGCATGCTATCATTGAGAAGCACCCCGAGATTGTACATCTTTACAGCCTTAATAAAACCACCATCTACCTAATCTTTGCTAGTATAGGTGTTCAGATATGGATGGCCTACCTCTTCAGCCACTTGCTTAATTTCCTGGAACTGGACTTTCTATTTGCCGCCTACTTTATCTGGGGTACACTTAGCACCCTATTTGGTTACCTGATCCATGAACTCATCCATAACCTCATTTCCCCAATTCTGTTGGCTAACTGCCTACTCACACTGTTCATCAACATCAGGTTGCTGTTTTAATCTCCGCCTCCTTTTGCTGCTACCACCTCATCCACCACATCCACCACATCTACCAGGGGGTCAACGATAAAGATCTGGACCTCCCTATGGTGTGGAAATATTGGTTCATCAAGGGGAATAGCTTGATGAAGCTCTTGTGGGCGTTTTGCTATGCTGGGCTATACATCATCTGCCGTATCTCCACGTTCAAGCCCCTAACCTTCTGGGAGTACACCAACATTGCCTACATGCTCATGGTTGATTGACTAGTGCTATACTTTTGGGGGCATGGGCTCTTCTCTACCTCATTCTCTCCTTGTGGCTGGGTTACAGCCTAAGCCCTGGGGTGGACCATTTTATACAGGAGCACTATACCTTTGAGGATGGCCAGGAGATGTACTCCTACTATGGTATACTAACCAGCTCTTTATCAATACCAGGTACCATACTGAGCACCATGACTTTATGCAGATCCTCTGGTAGCAACCCCACAGATCAAGCAATTGGCCCCCAAGTTCTACGATAGCTTGGCCTGCCATATCTCCTGGGTTTGGATACAGATAAATTTATCTTTTCCAACTAGCTCAGACCGCAGTTCCAAGTGAAGTGCTCCTATGCTGACCACTCAAAATTGAGGAAATCTAACTGGAAAGCTATAGAGGTCAAAGTAAGCTACCTCGATCCTTCTTTATCTAGGATACCCAGTACCCTTTCTCAGCCTTATGTTCAGCACCACCTGTTAATTTTTTTGTTGGAGTCAGAGTCTTAAAATATCACACCAGTTCTCTAGTTATGTAAGCAGCGTTGGGTTTACTTACAAGTGAATCCTTTTGGGGTTCCCAGTTTGATCCCTGTTAGATTTAGTTTCACTTCTAGTATTAAGCATTTCTTTCTTTTTATCACCTAATTCCCTGATGATTAAACTGAGTTTTTTGTTTCAACTGCGTTGTTTCCTCATCTTTAGAGCTTTAACAGATAACTTACAGTTGTACAATTTTATATGGCCTATTTTTGTGTATTTTCATACTACAAATTCAATAAATGGGGTAGGTTCCATCTAGTTGCCTTATATGCGACCTCACATTTTTTAACCATTGGTTCTGTCCCCTATACAACTAAAGTAAGCATAAGCTATAATCAGTTGAGGTGATCCACTTTACTTGCCAATTTTGTAGTGGGTGCATATTTCAAGTTTTAGCTCAACTTTTCTGCTCTACTTGGCTCCCCTAAGGGTAAAGTTTTTGTACCATTAGAGGGCATTGTTTAGAATTGGGGTAATGGTTAATGAAGGGCATGGGTAAAAATTGGGGGTTGCTTTACCCTTTAACCAATTGATTGCATGTATGGTTTAACCTAATTGATGTGGAACAAAATTGACCCATTTCCTAGAGTTTTATTATTCTATAAGTATAAGTTACTTGGTTACCAGTCAGTAGTTTGTTGATTGTCTAAACGTGGTAAACCAACTGGTTATCAACCCTGATCTTAAAATTTGCCCTTAATGGTTGTTTTCAACTGAGGGTTATTATTTTATTAATGATATAAGATGTATAAGCCATATAAAGTCTCAAGTTTTGTTTACTGGTTTGGTTTAGCTTTTAGTGTGTGTGGGCCACTTAATTTAAATGTCCGGTTGGTGGGGTGCAGGTTATATACATTGCTCTTTGTTTATTCCAAATCAGGGTACTTGAGTGAGGGCTTTATGAAAGGATGTGGGTTCTAGAATCCATATCTGGTGTGGTTGAGGTCTATGGTTTAGTGTCATCTGGTGAACTTTAGTTTAATTGGGGGTTCACTATATAAACAGCATCAGTG
Organism: Massospora cicadina; assembly: GCA_022478985.1. NCBI lineage: Eukaryota > Fungi > Entomophthoromycota > Entomophthoromycetes > Entomophthorales > Entomophthoraceae > Massospora > Massospora cicadina. Next base: position 24,983 of record JAKSZP010011157.1, read on the forward strand.
AAACTTACAACCTTTGGGTATTCTTTACAAATTTTGGTTAGGGTGTTATACCAATTTAAATTTTTATCCTTAGTGATTATTCTAACATAAACTATTTAATTAACTTTATTACTGCATTTTTTATCCTTAGTGACCATCCTAAAATAGACTATTTGTTAACTATATACACTGTGAGGCATCAAAAATGTTTGTTGCCATCTGTACTGGTCTGCATGCCACCATTGTAACTTATTTATCAGTTGAACCAAGGGTAGATCAATTGGCTTTATTTCCTAAAACTAAAAGTTAATAAGGTTAGTTTAGCTGTGCAGAGCCCTGGGGTAAAGCTTGAGTATTAGATGGCTACCTCTAAGGGGGACTTAAATTTCCTTCACAGCTTTATAGGACCCTCATTTCATTGTTAGCTCATTTGGTAGTTGGACTAAACTTATAGCTATTGATGGCATACCTTAAACCTTCCGCCCCTATTGAACAACCTGGCCTACCCATCATTTTTATTTATAGGGTATCAAGTACCCATCAATTTACACTTGAATAGCTAAATAGAATCTCAATGATGGCCATCAAGTCAATTTAAAGTTAATGGTTCTTCTATAGTGATAAACTTAGAGTGATAATTTATTTTATGGGTTTAACCCACCAATTTTTATGATAAAAAAGCTGGGTTTTTTTTAAACCATTTCCATTATATCAGTAAGTTTTTCATATAACATGATATGTAAGTTTCTACCATTTTATACCCTATTTAAATATGAGGCATTTGGTTGGAAAGTTTAACTTGGTACCTCACCTCCTTCCCTTCAAAAGCTTATTATTTCAACTGGTTAAAGATATAATATTAATATTCAGCTTAAGTATGGTTTTCCAGATTATGGAGTTCATTTTCAACCCTTTCCTGCTAAAGGGGTGGCTGGTCCACTTGATGATTTTCCCAATTTAACTTTGATATCACAAGCTATAACCAGTGGTTAAGTAAATGAGGTAAGGTAAGAATCATCTAACTGGGTGTTAAAAATTTATATCACTTCATTGTATAGCTGACTTAAGGCACATATAAAGTTTAGTACCATTACAAAATTTCAAAAGGTTTAGCTTGTTATGGGAAGTTAAAGCTTAGATTTCACTTTCACAAAACTTTTTGGCTTTCAACCACATATAGGTTTACCAGAACTCTAAACTTGGGTATACTCAGTTTGGATGGGTGGGGTGGTCCATACAGTTAGTTGATATTCCAATCTCAACTTTAAAAGTTAGGGGTTGGATGGGGGTTAAATTCAAAACTGGGTAATACCTAATTGATAGTGGTTTAAGCTTTCTGTAGCCTCCCTTAGAATGTTGATAAAAGTTTGGGTTACCCATATTGGGATTGGATGGAAGCTTTTTTATACCTCATCTCCTTTAACCTACTTAGACCAAATGAGATGGACAACTTTCTACTGGGGAACCTTCTTGATTATACAAAGTTCTAAAAAAGCTTGAGTTTATAGTTTTAAGGTTATCTTTATAAAAATAAACCCCCAAAGATTTTTATATTGATGGTATCAACAAGTCACTTAACAACATCCAACAGATAATTAAAATAATTGACAAAAGCTTTTTAGTATACATCAATACCATCCAAGTAACCTAATATGTGAACCATCTCTAAGACATTTAAAATCAGGTCAATGGCACATAAAAATATATAGCCATGGTATTTAAATCATGTGGCAGATGCATAATCTGAAAGGGTCTAAGTATAGTGGATGTCCTTTTACCTTGACCTTCAGGGAACTCTATCTGCCAATATCTATTAAATATGATAAAATGGAGTACTTATCACCTCTTAGTCTATCCAAAACATCATTAATATGGAAGGGATATGGGTCTCACCTAGTAACTTTAAATTTAAAGTTTGATAAGAGATCTCTTGCTTCATCTTTATTAACCAGCATCACCAAAATAAACTCCTAGTCCCTTTAAAAAACATTTTTGTCAGGATTCACCCTCTTCTGAGTGAATCCTCTGACTTGGGGCCATGACTCATTAGTATAAAATTATTTATGAATGTCAATTGTACTCTTCACTAACTTGAGTTGAGCAAATTCAATGTATTGAGGATCATCCCCAATAGCTAGTATTACTATTTTGATAAAATCAGCTGTTCTAAGATTATAAGGGATTAATTCTGATAGCATTTTATGGATAACATTTAGGGCAACTAAAGCTGAGAATAATCAATCATTTAACTATTCTAACCACAATTTATTATACTATCCTTGGCAACCTAAACTGATAGCTTTCACTAAGCTAGGCATTCAATTGCTATATATTGCTTAGTAATTTACTCTACCTAAATTTGTTTGTGGCACGCTGACCAGGGGACGGACATTGCCAATAAAACGCAATAAACCCACACCACCGGGTAACAAACAAAAGAGACAAAACAAAAAATCTCTTACCAGGCAGGTAGCAGAGACTGCTAGCCCACCATGACAGAGGGGGAGGGAGGGTCAGGCGGTTCTTCTACAGGCTCGGCAAGTTGGGAAGAATCACAGTTGTTGTAGAAGTGAATAAGTGCAGAGAGCCATGGCGTTGGGGCATTTGCATGGTGGGAATGGAGACAGGTGAAATATCAGTTACTTTCCTCAAGATCAGCTTGGAAGACAGCCTCCATTAACTCTGCCACATGATACTCCACTTGGATGCAGGCATCTGGGAGCTGGGCCAAGCTGGCGAGAATTTGGAAGGTAGTTTTAGGGGCTGAGTTGAATTCAGCTAGTTTTGCCACATACAACAACAGCAGTTTTGGTGACATCAAGCAGTTTGGAGATTTTCTCCTGTGCCACTTTGGGGAAATCAGGGGGAAGTTGATTGTGCTCAGCCCTTTACTGAACTGTTCCATTGATTGGGCCACTGCTTTGCAGAGCTGGCTGCAAAGGGGTGAGGCCACCGCTGCAATGGCAAGCTGGTGGTCACTTTGGTAGAGGGCAGCATTGGGTTTAGGAGCATAACATTTGGGGGAGAGGGATTTGTCAAAATCCAAATTGTAAAATTCAGCCCAATCATAATTGATTGAGCTTTCTTCACCAGTTTCAGCATCCTTATGCATGAGAATTCCACCTGTCTCGTCAACCACATCCAATAGGTCCCAAGGATTCTGGTTTATGTGAATAGTGGATGGAGAATTTGGGAGGGTAGAATTTGATTAGGGCGCTTGGGTGCAAATGGTGGTCCAAGCCTGACTCTGATTGGGCAGTTGGTGCCCAGGGTGGGGAGTGTGGCTGGAGGATTTGGAGGGGGCTGACTTCCCCCATTGGGTCAACAGTCAAGAACGTTGGGCAGGAGGGGGCAACAAAACGCCCCATTCAGATGATGCTAAAACAGGTTCAGAAATTGAATTGAGGAAATTGGCATGGGGGCAGGACCATTTATTGTGGTCAAGAGCAAAACAAATGTGGAAAATCAGTTGACCATGATTGACATGAGCCCAAAAGAAATGCTCAGATGCTGCAGTGATGTGAGCATGCGGGGGATTTGTTGGGTGATGGTAGGGTGGTAGGGAATAATAGTGGCAGTGGCATGAGGACCCGTAAAACGCTCCATGCCAGAAGGAATGGCAAAGACCAGGTTGGACTGAGTGCTATAAGACAAAAGCCCATTTATCAACTCATTGTCAAGAATTTGGGGCAGGAGATGTGAAGGGAGGTTGGCAAATGACACCACTAGAGTGGTGTCATCAGGGAGACGAGTTTGGGTGGTGAGGATGTGGGTATTTTTATATATGAGTGGAGTCAACATTGCCACTGCAGCATCTGCTTCCATTGGGAAGCCTATGTTGAAATAGCCCTTATAAGGGCGGAAATCAATAAAGCCAGCCAGCACAAAGGCAGTGGTGGTGAGTTCAATAATTGCCTTGTTGGCATATGGGAATAAACGCCCATAGCCAACATGGAGGCAATAACGGATGGTGGATTTGGGTAGGGCAAGAGGATGGGGGCAAGTTGGGTGAATGCACGCAAGGTGAAGCATTAAGTCCCATGGGGGGACAAATCAGCCAGTAGAGTTTGGCGGACTATTTGAGCCTGTCTGACTTCATTTCCCTGCTGGGCAAAAAATGCTAGGAGGTGGATCACTGCTTCCCCACACTGGAGCAGCAGGCAGCAGATCCACTGACATCAAATGGGAAATGGATGTGGCCAGGTGGTGGTGGATAAAGTTAAACTTTTTATATAAATTTGCTCAAAAGTGAGTTCAAGTGGAAAGAAAAATTAACTTACTCTATATACCTTCTGCTTATCCTAATTCCTCTCTATAATCTCACTTTTAGCCTTCAAGCACTAAAAATTTGGGAGGCTCTATCCTAAAAATAGTGTTTTCTTATATCCATTAATTCCAATATATGTCTTCTGCCCTTCAGTGGCTACTAACCCATTATGTGCTTTGGGGCCCTGACGCAACATAGAGACAATTGGATTCGATCCCCTTTATTATGACAAAAGTGGCACTAACTTTCAAGTTCCCTCAAGCTCCTCATGTAAAATACTTTCAGAAAGAAGGAGGAGCAATCATGCCATGGGCCTTTGCACCAGCTATTTATAGCAAACAGTATTAAGCCATTCATTGCATTTTTGTTTGGGTTCATATTTTCAAATACAAATTGATTCATTTAAAAAAGATTTTTGGTGTTTGTCAGGTTTGGGCGCTGGGTTGTGCCTCACCTGAATTATTGATGAGGCTCTTGAAAGCCTAATCAATGGTTTGGGCGAGCCCTGAAAGGGCAACCTTTAAGGTCAAGCCTGCGCAATTCTGAACTTCATTCAGAATTCTCTCTCTTTTCTCTCTGGTGGCCTCAGGGGCTGCCCTTACCTTATCTTACCTGATGATCCACGCACAACAAGTTTTTGTCATGTCAACAAAAACTTGGGTTTTTGGGGTTTGATCTCCCTCAAATATCCTGTCTTTTCCTTGGTGTGTTCGCAGCATCAGATTATCAGGATTCTGTTTGTCAGTGACTTTTTATTTGATAATAAATAAAATAAGGTTAATTCTGGGGTTTGCAACCTCGCTTACCTATTTCATCTTTTTCTTGCTTTGAATTTCCTTAGTTCCAAGAATTACTACCTTGAGAGTCCAGCTCACGCTGGACGTTCAGCGTGAATTGCATTGAACCTAAGGTAAGATGGCGATCAGAAACTGGGACATTTCTGACCATTACAATATTTTGAACCACATGTGCTGCCAGCATGCCACCAGATCCCCAGTTCAGCTGACCTCAGTGGTCACATCAGGTCCCAGTTGTCAAGTAACCAGCACTGGAGGGAGCCAGTGACTGATGGCCAACCCTGGACCTGAAGCGATCATTGGCATGAAATTCTGGTGGGGCCTTTCCCCCCACCAGGGATTTAGTTGGCACTGAGGGGACCTGGTCCAGCAGGGCTCCCTCACCTACAGACAGTCCATTTGGTATGGGGGCGGCCATCCAGCTGCGCTGGACTGTGCGCCTCTTCTGTGCTTCAGTTGGAGAGAGCACCTTCCTGGTCAGGATAGGAAGACCATCACCAACTGGGGTGTGGGAGGGGAGGTGCACCACAGCCAAGCGCTGGGCGTGTTTCTTTGTGCCAGGCAGGCTGATTCTGGCAGCCCAGTCCTGATTTGCTCTTGCCATTTATCCTTTTCCCCGCGAGGGGCCCAGAAACTCTCCAAGCTAATTTTCCCGGGGCTTGAGGTAACTTGCCCCAGGAAGCCCTCATGGTGGCAGCCTCCCATTGTGGGGCCCCTCTTTGGGGAGGGGCCCTTCTTTAGCGGTGATGTAATGAATGGTATTAAGCCATTTGTTGCATTTCAATTTGGGTTTATATTTTCCAAATCTAAATCAATTCATTTAAAAAAAGATTTTTGGTGCTTGTCAGGTTTGGGCGCTGGGTTGTGCCTCACCTGAATTATTGATTAGGCGCTTGCAAGCCTAATCAATGGTTTGGGCAAGTCCCTGGAAGGGTGACCTTTAAGGTCAAGCCTGCACAATTATGAACTTTATTCAGAATTCTCTCTCTCTTTCTCTCTGGCCTTGGGGCCGCCCTTACCTGATGATCCGCACACAACAAGTTTTTGGGGTTTGATCTCCCTCAAATATTCTGTCTTTTCCTTGGTGTGTTCGCAGCATCAGATTATTAGGATCCTGTTCATCAGTGACTTTTTATTTGATAATAAATAAAATAAGTTTAATTTCAGGTTTTGCAACCTTGCTTACCTATTTTGTCTTTTTCTTTCTTTGAATTTCCCTAATTCCAAGGTTTACTACCTCAAGAGTCCAGCTCATGCTGGACATTCAGCGTGAATTGTGTCAAACCTAAGGTAAGATGGTGATCGGAAACTGTGACGTTTCTGACCATTACACTATTGAGCAGTCAAGCCTAAAAATAAATTAAGAGGATAAGGCCTCTGATCAGGCACTGGCAGCATAAGGTGCTGTAAGAATCTGAGCGCATCTTTAAATTACTCAATAGTATTATTGAAGTTTTTTCCCCAGTGGATCTGATCATTTTTGTGCCAGTTGAAATGTTTCCCAGCTTGTCTAACTTGCATAAATTTCTCAGTAGGATCATTTGGAGTTTTCTCCATCAAATCTGTTATTGTTTACCAGTTGAAGTGTTTTCCCAGATTGTCTAACTTGTATAAACTTTTCAAAAAATCAGTTAGAGTTTTTTCTGGTAGATTTGATCCAGTTGGTATCAGTTGGAGGGTTGTCCTCCACTGGTCAACCTGCTTAAACCAGGGGCTTTTTTAAAATATAACTTTTTTGATACTTTTATCTATTTTACTAACTATGATAAATAATTTAAGTTCAGAGGCAAACCCTATATAACTATTGATACTCTGATCAATCAGTGACTAATGATAAGGATAGATAAAAATGTTATGTATATATAATTTCTTAATCATGCTCCCCAATAAATTGGGATTTCCAATTTAAGGGCTATTGATGACTTAATGATGAAGATAACTAAAATGAATTGCAGCAATTAATGTTAGATTTTCACTAGGCCTAGTATTCAGCTGCCCTCCGCCATCTGTGTTTTTTTACTGGGAAACTAATGCTGATGAACCTCTTAATAGGCCTCAAGGTTTTATTATGCCAAATGCCTTTGGACCATACAAACCCTACCACATTTAGATCTCTCTTTGACTTTACAAAAAACTCTGGGCACCAGAATCTTAATTGCTTTTTTTGTATATATCAAACTATGCCTAAGATTATATTTACCCCTGATATTACTATTTGAATGAAGATGTCTTGGCTCTTAAACCCTAGCTGAGGCCTGGAGGGGGTTCTGTCAATATTCAACCTCTTCTGAGTGAAGTCTCTAACTTGGTGTCATGACTTATAAGTAAACATTCATTGATGAATAATGTATTGTTCTCCTCATTAACTTAAGTTAAGCTAATTTAAAGTTTTATGGATAATCCTAAAAGTTATCAGTACTATTTTAACAAAATCAGTTTAAAAATGTCTTGTATTGATCTTGATAACAGTTTATGTTTAAATGATTACTAATGACTAGGTCCAAGAATAATGGTCATTTGTCTAATATTATATATATAATTTATTATAGTTTTATTGGAAATCTAAGTTAAGAGTTCTCACTAAGCTAGACATTCAATTGCTATCTATATGCTTAATAACTTACTCTATCTACCTTATACTTATCCTGAACCCTTTCTCTAATATCTCTTATTCTTCAAGTACTATAAATACTGTGAGGCTCTATCCAAATAAAATATCATTTCTCTTATATAATGAGTCCTATTGTAGGTTCTTCTGCCCTCAGGGACTACTAACCCACCAGGTATGCCAGGGTCCTGATGCAACATAGGGAGGATTGGATTTGATCCCTCACATTATGACAATCTGGCCAATACTCAAAAAGTTAACCAACTTTTGCTCACAACTTCATTTACCTTATTTTTTTTGTGCCCGCCACAAACTCATAATTATAGTTAACTAGTTTATAAATGGAGCAGTTTATAACTGAACAACCAAGGTATGACCATTATGTAAATCCTTTATTTCTCAAAATAATTTTAGAGCCTTTTCATCTTCCCTAAATTATTATATAAGCCCTTAATTTTAATGCAGTATATATTCTAGAAGTTTTATCTTGTGCCAAATGTATTTAAGAGGTTAACCCTTTTTAATAGATTTTAGACCTTTGTATTAGGTATATATAATTTAAAACTATTTTACTTATACCATACCTTGATCAATCAAGCTGGCCAACAATATTTAAATCTCTTATACCCTAGGATAGATAATTATGGTATGGTATAAAGCCAAAATCCAATTTATCACCTGGCTGATGGTCCTAACCAGATATATATCAGTAAAATCTAGAGTTGATCCATACCTAATATATACTGCCACTCAGGTTTGGCTATAATTTGGTGATTTGCTCTCACCAGAACTCTTTCCCTCATCTATTGATAACAATATTTTTGTTAAAATATCACTTTGTACTTTATAGCAAAATAATATCAAAAGAATTATATTAGAGGTAAAAAAGTTTTCACTAGCATATTTATCTATTTAAAGTTGGGAGTCTCAGGTAAATTGTGCAAATTGACCAAAATGTTCATATAAATAAGTGATATTAAGGTAGGTTCAAAACCACATACATCTAGAAGATGGCTCCACAGCTACCCATTGGTAGAGTGGCGTCCCTTTACACTATGTGCACAGATTATATTTGGCTAGTGCAAACAATTAGCTTACTGTATATCATGACTATGCAGTAAGCCCACTAAATTTTAAAGTAAAGTTAGAACTGTGCTAAAGATCTAAATGAACAACAAATGTAGCAATAATTAGTAGTTCTTCATTTATAATGGGTGAATAATATCTATAGTCAGACCACTTTATTCAAGATTTATCGGAGCTCTTGTAATGAGGTTCATCAATTATTGTAAAATGAAACTATGAATGGATGGTGATTTGTCAAATATATTCTTTTTAGAATTCATGAAGTTGATTTGAGCTCAACCCAAATTAATGTAAGATCTAATAACATGCTTGGGATCATATTAAAATTTTAATCAAACCAGGATTTAAGTCAAAAATTATTCAACATTTCCCCCTTGACTTGATTCACCACCTGATTTTTGATGATACTGTCATCATGTTTGTGATAAGGTTGAAAAAACTTGTCTGAATGTGATTATATATTCTCCCATCTAACAATATTTACATAATGTGTACTTCAGCATCAACTTATTCAAGTACAATCTAATGGCTTTTCATAAATTAACTAACTTATTTGCCCTACCAAATATATAGGTATTGCAGTAAGTGACTCAATAACAGATGTCAGAGCTTGCCACTGTTAAACTATGTAGTCAATTCTCTCTATGTTTAATTTTTCTAGTCAGAGCTGCTCTATAAGCTTCAGTCTGAATTTTTATTAGAAATTTCGTCAGTTTAGTCAAAGTACTCAGATGGTCAAATCTCACTCTAATTGATAAGGATAAAATGTGATAAAAATGATAGTGCAGGTTGTCAACTGCACAAAAGTTTTAAAGGTAAATGAATACTGCTGTGATTTTATATTGTAGGCAAAACAGTTGAGTGCATGTAGATGGTTTATTAAGATGGAGAATTTTTAGCAAACTTTATCTGAGCTTGCACTAATATACAGTGTTTCTAGGCTAACTTGTATTTTTACATTTATTTTTGAATTCATTTGAAGCTAATTTATATATTTCTCATTTATTTTCACATCTATTACAGGCCAATTCATATATAAAATTGTGTTTTTAATCTTGCTTAGCACAGCTCTGTTTTTCTAACTCATTATATAGGGGCTGGGATACAGTTTTTTAATTATATTTTGAAGGTTATATAAGAGATAATTTGCCAAAAAAATTAAAAATTGCGCCAACTAAATTGCAATTATCTTCATGGACAAATTTTTACTTTGTTTTTAATGGATACAGAAAATCAATGAAAATATACAAAATGATCTGTAATGAATGCAAAAATTAAAAAAATACAATTTGACTTGCAATGAATGTAAATTGCTCTGTAAAATCCTGTACTGTTGGTATGTGTTATGGAGCTTGCAGATAAAATGAAGGCTTCACGTCACTCAAGATGGTTTACCACTCACAACGACTACCAGAATACCTCTATTGCATCTATCCATAAAGTTTGGTTTAAGGTAAACAGTAAAATGCTAACAGCAGCCAATTCATTCTGTAATAAGAGCACATGGATAAAAACAATCACCTTAAACTTCTCAATTTAGAAGTTAAGTTTAAATTATTAAGCTTAGTTATAAAACTAAGATAAAGTAACAAGAAGAATAGAGTGATAACAGAACCAGTTGAGGACTGCTGCCCTATAAGCCAAATGGATTAGTAATAAGGGGAGGGATGCATTGATGATTGAATATTCTTATGCTTAATTTCAGGTAAATTAGTTTACTAGGGTGCTTACAAATTTTTTAGATAAACTGGCCGTCTAGATTGCTATCAAATTTCTACATTTTTTAGCTCAATCCTGCCTAGCAAGGTGGTGCAAATTTGCACAACAACTGGTGGATAGCAACCAAGGCCAGGGCAGATATAGGAGATCCCATTTGAAATTAAATGGGTTTGGCACACTTAATACTATTGGGGAAGGATTGCTTTCTTGGAAGCAAGGTGGGAATTCAAGTGGGTGATTTTAAGTCTGATATTAATTTGACGTTTTGTTTTAGTTCAATACTGACTTAGTAATAACAAAATTTTAAGCTGGGGAAGATGTCTTATGAAAAGGTTGAAAGCTAAAACCTTCTTGTTAGCAATAGCTTCTGGCCACTACCACCTTCTGGAAAACCCTGGATCTTCACCAGCTCTTTGGTGGTAAAAAGAGTTGTAAAGGGACAACCTCAGGGGGTAGGATACTGCCCGCCTTTCATTAACATGGGATAAATCACCTGATTGATGAAGGGGGGTCAGCTTTTTTTTGCCACATTATTAGTTCTAAAAGGATACACCTCCCAGTTGAGGCACAGAATTCTTAAGACTTACATTATCCTTCCTTTCTGAAATGGGAGAGCACTATCACCAGGTACTTGAGCAGAGAAAAATTCATTATGTGCTTTGGGCAACTTGATGGCCAGGAGGGAGGCAGCCTTTATAGGGTGAGCGAGGAGCTTTGAGGTGTGCTTTGTGGAAAGCCTTTATAAATCCAGCAATGGTTATATTCTCTATCACTTACCCATCACTTTTCATAGGAAGGAAATGCCTTCCATGATTTTCAATACTGCACTGAATGACAAAATTTCTGCAATGATAAGATTGCATCAACTTCAGCCTCCTCTGATTCTTTGAGTTTTAAAAGCTCTTAAGGACTCCTAGTGCAGTTAACTTTGTGGAATAAAGGCATGAGGTACTGACACCACTGCAATAGGGCTTCTTGAATCTGTGCACCACCAAATGTGGACCTAACAATGATTTAGGTGTAGCTTGCACTACCTCAAAACTGACATAAACCCCTCTGTTAAAATACTGGACAGACTATATGTACCATACAAGATAGGTGATATGCCTATCATCTTACTTGCAGGAGATAATACCTGGTGACCCCCAGGTTTATGGCCCCTGAGGTTGGAGAAGCCGAAGATCTCCCCTTTGTTACCTGCTTTTTTAGCAGAGTTATGCTCTCTGGCCACTTTTTGTCCAAGAAGCCTTGGAGTCCTTTTGATACTTGTTATTTTATTGCACGATTACTTTCACCACCAGATAGCTCATGATGACTGAACCCAGCTAGCTTATCTTCAAGCCAACCTAGAAAAAAGTGGCATTTATTCTAGGCAGGTGCACCAAAGCGCAAATAACCAGAATTGTCCTTTCTTTGTTCTATGGCTGCACCCATGCAACCTCAACTTGTGGAAAAGCCATTTGACAGGCATCATTACCAACTCAAACTTCCCCCTTTCTGACCATATTATCCCCTCAGAGAGTGGTAGAAATCCACAAGAACAGGTAAGAACAGTCATCACTACCATCCTGCACCCCTTTCAGGCCAATATCGGACCCAACCAGTGCACATTTCTGCGCTCTGATATTTTCTACTCACCCATGTTTCCATAAACTTTCTTTAGTTGCGCCATAAGGAGGCCTCAGCTAACCTTATATAGCTCCCGCCTCCTCTAAATCTTCCACCATAATTGGCTTTGGCATGGCAGGTTCATTCCCCTCTAAAGTGGACATCTGATAAATGTGGTATTTGTATGCTGCTAAAATGGGCTGATAAGGTCAACCAGAAAGCCCCACCTTGTAAATCTTTCTACACCATATGAGGGTACCAATTATTTTAGAAAATTTCTTGGTGGGAACCTTCATATGCAAATTTTGCATCTCCAATATTATTAAAGAGCCTAACTTTTAACATGAGCTGGAAGATGCTTTTTGATCAGAAAACAGCTTGTTATCACCAACTACCTTGATCAAGTGTCCATGAGCCAGAGACTGAGTACTCTGTATTTACTGCTATTTTTTCAGCAACAAAAATATCAGGAAAAAGGCAGGGACTGACAAGAAATGAGAGTTGTATTCCAGGTTGGCTTAATAGGGTGTAAAGATGGTGGACAAGTGGGTGGCATTTATATACAAAATTTGTGCCGGAGGAAGATCCGCAGCCCAGGTATCTTGAGCAGAAGAGGCATATCACAAAGATACTGCTCAAGGATCTTGTTGGCCCTTCTATCTGCCATTATACTGGGGGTGGTACACAGTAAGCAACAAGGCTTGATTTTCAGGATATCCAGAAGTGCAGCCAAAAAGTGTATGATAAACTGGGCTCCCAGTAACTTACTACCTCCTGAGGTAGGACAAACATGAAAAAGCTACATTGAACAAAGAGCTTGGCCTTTTCCTCTGAGGTTACTGCTTACCTACATGGAAAAATTAAAGAAAATTTAGTAAATTGGTTTACATCTACCATAATTGCATCCAACTATTAAAAATGAGAAGTTAACAATAAGGTTGATGGATAATGAGGTCTCTGGCCTTGTGCCTGATGCAGGGGATGTAGGTAACCTTTCTTACCCAACCTATCTGACTCTGCTTGAGCATACATCGCGCAACTTGATTTGAGCCAAAATATCTCTAGAGATACTTATCCAGATGAACAACCACTTTATTATATCTAGACATTTTATTCCCTGGCTGACCCACTGCTGGGAGTTCATTATGAGCTTTAATAACCTCTTCTCAAAGTTGAAAATACCTTAAACTCTACATCTGAATAATATATAAACCCTCCATCTTTTAAGATTTATAATGATGAGCAAGTCAAAGTCCCTGCTCCCAAATCAAGCCTCAACAGATCAAATCTTGAACCAGTGCAAACGGAACCTTACCCCAAAGGCACCAAAGCTAGTTTCAATCAGGAAGAATCACATGTATGAGAATTGATGGAATCATCTTCAGGAATCCCATCCCCACTTCCCAAATAAGAGGTGCCACCCCCACCGCTGCGGTCATGTGGATGCTGCAGTACAATGAGGGCACCACAAAGTCGGTCAATCTGGAAGGCAGTAAAATATCCTGATCTTTTGGGGCCACTAAGGTTCCTGAGGCACCATGTCCCCACACACCCTATAGATATCAACGTTTTCTAACATGTTAAAGTATCTTATTTCTCTTCATTTTTTGTTTTTCGACCTCTCTGCTAATTTTCAGCTTTTAGCCCATCTTTAGGCTTTGGTGACAGCCAAGAGAACTGTTACACCAAGAGAAGTAGTTCTCATTACAAAGGCCTCCTAGCTTTCCAAAGTGAAGATGTCTATCATGAACAATGGAGAATCTAGAAGTTTTTAAGATCAATCTGCTGATCAGTCAAGAAGCATTGCTTGATGGATAAGTACCTTGTGTTATAGAGTACCACCCATGCAGACTGAAAATTTAGAATTTAATGCCACATTCCAGTTTCCCTTACTTTCAATTGGTGGAAAGCAGTAACAATTTTAGTATGTGAACCTTAAACCATTATTAATCAATTAATAAAATGCATTTACTCCATGTGTGCCTGTTCCAGCTGCTTGCACACCACTTCATTGCCCTCTACCTTGTGGGATCTTTACCTCAGCCCAGTTAACAGCAGGTGAATTAACCTTGGGAACTGAGAACTGTCTTCAGAATTTTATCACCCTACAAATCATTGCCTCCTCAAGTTGGTCAGGTTGCACCATCATGAAGTCTCCCAACAGCTGGGGCTCACCCAAACTTTACACTCTCATGTTGCTGTTTTCACAACGCAGCCTCCTCATTTGTCAACAACAACTGAGTAATCATCATCAATAACTGCAAATTATTTAATGAAGCCTGAGCCAAATCATGGTGTTGGATAGTGAGATTTCAGGCTACCTTGAAGATCAACTGCATCAAAATATCCAACTCCTCAAGGCTTCTTAGAACCAGCACTTACCAAGTTGAAGATCTGGTACAAACCCTACAACAACACTATCAGGAGCTGGCCTCCCATGACTACACCTCCAGGAGTGAAGGACCTGAAGGGCCTAGGGGCCCAAAGGTCCTGAAGAATGTGAGGGACCCTAAGGACCTGAAGGTCCATGTGGGCCTTGATGACCCTTTGTCCCCACAGCACCTACTCCTGGAGACCCTGATGACCCTTGGCAAAATGATGTTTTGGCAGCTCTAGCTGCCTTACATGATCAATTATGGAATGTATCCCAGGGATGTAAACTATGAGTAGGCGGAGTCCCCCATTGATCCCAGGGTCTACATTGAGGCATTGTCAGATAAGTTAAATAATTTTAGCGCCTTCACCAAGCTCACTGATAGCTGCATTCCTCAGCTTGAACAAACCTGTCAAGGATCTAATACCCATTTAACTAACCTATAGATTCAGCTTTTTCTTCAGTGCGCTGATTCCAACTACTAAAGGAGCAAATTGCTCATAATGCTTCCAATGACTCCCTTAACCAAAAATGAGACATTATACAAGAGAACCTCAAGGGCCTAATATAGCAGTTTGCCCTAGCAGGTTCCCCATGACTATTCAGAGACTGAAATCTCTGAGCCTGCCCCAATTTCTGGCATTAAACCATTTCCACTCCTCTTGTAATTAACTTTAAACCTAGTCTTAAGAGTTTTACCCCAGGCTAGGAAAACATCACCTCCTTCCTATATGCTTACAAAAGTTCTATGGAAGAGGCCACTGATTAGCAGAAAGTGAAGCATATCCACTCCTGCCTTAATAGCACTGCTCAAAAGGTCATGACTTCCCCTTGAAAGAGTGCAATACCTGAGAGTAAGTCCATACAGCCTTAATACAAGAATTTGTCAGCAATCAAACCCTGGCCAATCAAAATAAGCATTCATGGTCTCCAACCTAATAAAAAAGAGAATCACATGAAGTTTGCTGACCGTTTCTATGCCCAAGCACAACCCTTGGTTACCACCAATAATATTACCTTGGATGACGTCATTACCACTGTCATCTCCATGTACAAATCCTATCACAAAGTTCAAATGCATATGATAGGTTAAAAGAACGTTTTCACATGCATTTGAGAAATCAAAAAAGCAATTAACAAGGTTACTGCAATAGCCATGCATTCCAAGGCTATCTCTGCAACTTCCTTCAACCGACTTTAGGTCCATATTACTGAAAATAGAAGAATCATTGACCCCAATGTATCTACTGAAATGGCTTCCAACACAGCACTAAAACATGCTGGAAACAACTTGCAAGGAAATGGGAAAAGGGCCTTCAACATGAAGAATGATGTACTCCATGATGACAACTATACCACGCCTCAGGAATTATCCATGACCTCAAATGAACCTGGAGCTATCATAACTGAAGAAATTTTGATACAAATAAAAAAGAAATTAATATTGCTTACTCTTCTTCAGATGATTCTCCCATGTTTCTCACGCTATCCCCACAGTTTGGAAACCTACTTAACCAGGTTGCTGTTTGAGTTCATAAAATTCCAGTTCTTGCCATAGCCAAGAGTGGTTCCTTCCTGAGTGTTATATCACCCAAGTTGATGAAGCGTATCAAGGTTGCTCCAGACTTGCCACATTATATGGACTATGGCACAGCTGGGCCACAATGTACCTGAGCTATAGGGGCCTATTCTTACCTACCTATTCGATTTAGGAAGCTCTCTGTATGTACCCCCTGCCAATGCGCTAGATACCCAAGCTATGACCTTTTTCTCAGAACTCAGTTTCTCTGATAATACCAGTGGTGGTAACTTAAGACAATAAATTTTATTTCTACTAGGACATTGAGTCCCCTTAAGCTTTAAATTTCCCACAACTCTAAGATGAAGTTCTAGGCCTGAGCTTGCCTAATAAAGAGTGAGGGCCAAATTAACTGTCTCAAAGATCATATAAAGGGTTTATAGGTCCAGATTCCACTCATTAGCTGTTATGGACAAGATGGCAAGCTGATCTACTTACATAGGGCGGCCATTATACCTTAGAAGTCCCAAATCATTGCCAATACACAGGTTCATACTAATATCCCCTTTAGATACCTGCTGGAAATCTGAGGCCTAGATAGCCCATCAGCTAATGAGGCTCTATCTGCCAGGAATTCTAGACACAGCTTATTATGGATCTATATAAGTATTGTTGGCTAACCTTACCAATAGACCCAAGGTAGTAGGTCCATACATTTCTGCCACCTATGTTCGCCAACTACCAATAAAGACTGTCAACAATGTATACAGTTTTGGGAGCTTATTATACTTTGGCTTAGAAATCCCCCATCCATGGCCCTAGTTGACATCATTATTGAAAAAGATCTCACTGAGAAACAACAGCAAAAAGGCAAAAATTAATGAAGGAGTATTCAGACATATTTTGGCCTCAACCTATGCCTTTGGAAAAATGAACGGGGTACTACATCATGTGGAAACTGGGGACGCTCACCCCTTCTGGTCCTAGCCTTATTAAAAAAGTAAAGGTGAAGAAGCCCAGGTAGTGGAAGAGCTTAAACAGCTACTCAAAGCTATACTCTTGGCGCCTTTGCACACCCTTGGGCCTCTTCTTTTCTGCTGGATCAGAAGAAGGATGTCAGCCATTGAATGATGATGGACTATTGACAGCTTAACTCCATCACCAAGAAGGACAGTTATAATTTTCTACAAATTGGTGACTCCCTTTGAGCTCTTGATAGATTGTGGTACTTTTCCACAATGGACCTTGCCGGTAAATATTGGCAAGTGAAGCTCCTTCTAGAAGATCAGGTTAAGTTTGCTCTCATAACCAATGAAAGGCCATTTGAACACATGAGGATGCCCAGTGCCTCTATAATGCGCCAACCAATTTTCAATGAGCCATGGATGGAATCCTTGGGAACTTGAAGCTATTATGTGTCTTAATCTACCTTGACGACATCACTGTCTTCTCACGATTTTTTAATGGACAAATGGCACATCTTTAGGAAGTTTTTAACTAGCTTAGGAAGGCTTGATAAAGTTAAAACCCTTGAAGTGCTCCTCCTTCCATTTGGAGATGGAGTTTTTGGGACACAAAGTCTTAAAAGATGGCATCCAGCCCATACTATACAATGTTGACGCCATAAAAAAGATTTTGTGCCCCAGAGCCTAAGGGATGTTCAAATGTTCCTTGGCAGGTGGGTTATTATCATCAGTTTATACCTTGTTTTGCCAACCTAGCTGAGACTCTATTTTAGTTCCTGCAGAAGAACATGCCTTTTGAGTGGCGGCCAGAACAAAGACAGGCTTTTATATATGCTGAAACTGCTATTTATACTAAACAATTTTAGTTCATCTAAGTTTTGATCAACCCTTCTTGTTGTTTGCAGATGTAAGTGATGTTGCCGTCAGAGCCAAGCTAGAACATCATTTTAATAACCAGGCTGACCACTTAGTGGCCTATTTATCAAGACTATGAGTAAGGCTGAATGGAACTATAGATTTACCAAGCAGGAATGCCTGGCTGTCTTGCTAGCAAACACTTTTGGCCTTACCTCTATGGCATCCACTTTACCATCGTCACTGATCATTCCTCACTATGATAAATTCAGCAGATGAAAGACATGCATGGCCGTTTGGCCAGATGGGCCATAATACTGCAGAGCTGTGATTTCACTATTGTTCATTGAGCAGGCGCAATTCACAGAATGATGAAGGCTCTCTAGGATGCCAGTGATGGCTGCTTTGATCCCCTGATAAAGAATGACCGTATGATTTGATTGACTGACCTGAATGCTTAGAGTAGAAAATTCCTGAGGTCCAAGCTGAGCTCCAAAAAATGACCTGAGATACTCAATATTGGGACCAAGGGTTTAGACCATTTGTCTCTTTTTTAAATATATAGACCAGGAAACCCAAAGTTCCTAGGTGCTGGAATTAAACATTTGCTATTTTCTTAGCTGAAAAGTCCTTTGTCAGGTTAACGTCCTTTGATTAGTATATCCAAACTATTTGATTTTCTCTAAATTAATAGAGTAGGACATATAAACTTCAAGGGTAAAAAGAGTGTACTTTTTATTTGCTTAAATTTTAAATTATAAGGGAGATCAGAAAAATTTTCTGATCCATTCCCAAGCGGTCTAAGCTAAGATTTATAATTGTTACAAATTGGATATTATGCACCAGGCTTAGTCATCTCACTCAAATAGGATTTTCTCGCCACATAGATTGGGTTTGAACCCCAATATTAGGGGCTTTGGAGAGCAATATGTGACCACATTAATTGGGGCTTTTTCCAAATGTCAAGAGGGCTGGAAATTCGTTGGGGATAATGCTCAATAATGGTTTCAGATACTTTGATGGCTCAGGTATGATTCCTGAAATCTACCTCATCCAGAACTCCAATTAAGGTAGACACACTGACAATGTCCACCTCTAGATTTTAGCGTAAGGGGGGGGAACAAATGGAGAAAATGACTATGTATGCAATTTAGCACAGTACCCTAAACGAACTTTACAATTGAGTGTTTGTTACCCCACTTTTAATGACTTTGCATGGCCCTGACCAGTTGGTGCCCAATTCATTATCATGTCCTACCAGCTGGGTTTGGTAGAAAAGGACTAGGTAACCCAGCTGGTAGGTGTGTAGAGGTTTATGTTTATCATTAACCAACTTGCTTCTCTACTAGTTGCAACAGATAAGTTCTTAGAAAGCTAGAGCCTGGAGTTAAATTATTTCATTGGCAATGCTTTGCATAGTAACTTCAGGGAAGTCATGTAGATCTTGATCTAACATGGCCTGTACTTTAGAAGACAACTGGGGATTTCTTTCATACAAAGCCTAGAAGGAGACATCTTAATTTTATGATGGTTTTATTCTATAGGCCAAAATCACACTAGGAAAATATTGAAGCTAGTGAGGAGAGAAGTCATGACCATTTTCTGGAGGGTGGCAGTTATGGTACCATTTTCCCACTCTACCATTCCATTGGTTGCATGATGATATGGAGTGGAAAATGACCGGGTGGATACCATCAGTTTGGCTAAATCTTTCACCAGCGATGATCAAGAAGTTTTGACCATTATTAAAGAGAATTATGTTAGGTCACCCAAGCTGGGTGACAATCTGATTATATAAAAATGTGGTAGTAGCTTGTGCAAAGCAGATGGTAGTGATACAGCTTTAATCCACTTAGTTAAATGATCTACTGCTAGAAGGAGGAACCAATGACCATCAGAGGCTCAAGGGAGAGGTCTTACAATATCAATGCTAATAGTTTGGAAAGGTTCGCAAGGTGGAACCAAAGGATGTTAAGAGAGGGAATTAGGTCCAGCTTTTTTTTTACATACCAGAAGGACTCTAGTACATCCTGCATTGAAACAAGCATTCCTTACCAGTAACATTGAGTCTTGAGCTACTGGTAGGTTTTCTGAATCCCACATGGCCAACTGTTGAGTAATTGACTGGACCTAATCGTTGGATATTTGATAGGGACATAATTATGTTAACATGCTTAACTTATTATGGATCATATCAGATATCAGTGATTATGGATCAGGTATATTCTAAGCTTATGCAAAGCTTAGGATCCGTGGCCTAGCAATTTCACTTAATAATATTCAACTATGATGACATGGGCTTGAGGGCTTTGTTGGTTAGGTCGGACTTAAATTAAGTTTTGACTTATTGACTTGGGTACGTGGGCTTTGTTGGTCTATGTCAAAATTAGTTTTTAATGTCAGTCAAGTTTTTGATCAAATTAATTACTAATTAGTGATATGAATTGCCTTGGTATGTGCTGCCTATTGCTTGTGAAAGAGAATCAGTTCAGCTATTTGCAGATGCATCTGAAACGCCATCTTGAAAATGATGACATTATTTACACTGACCCTGAAGCTGAGCAAGATGCCCTGAGTTGAAGTAATTGTAGACCCTCAAATGAACATTTTACGTGTTCCTCTGGCCAAGAGCCATTGAAAATGAGACGTCATGGGTAAGATGTGGTGAACATAGAACCCTATAAATTATCTTCAAGTTGATGCTAATAAACAATATTTAACTACTACCACTAGTTTATAGTTTAAATTATAAACTTTTTGTGTTTTTTACTTAAAAAGTTGTATTAAGTAGAGTATTTACTTGGGATCAGTGAGATTAAGGACAGCATTCCATTATACAAGTAATGACAGGAGAGACAACTTTCAAGTTCTATTAAGGAGATTATTTTAACTATAGTCACCATCTGGTCTATTGTATTCATATAATGGACATTCAAAACTCCACAATACCACAGAAGAAGAACCAGCCATCTGAAGAAAACCAATATTCAACAAGTGGCGCTCATGGCTGGAAACTCAAATGGTGACCACGCCAAGCAGGGGAGCAATCAAAATCACTTATTCAGAACCATTACCAGGCCCAATGAGAATACTGAAATGACTGTGTCCCAGATTAATTAAAGAGGATTAACCCATTATTACTTACCCTGATGAACCCATTTCATCTGAAGAGCTGGAAAGTCTTGAACAGCAGTTGTTAAGAGGGTATCAAATAGGACAAGGGCCCGCAGATAATAGTAGCAATCCTTTGTATCACCAATGACAGCAAGATGTGTTGTGGATAAGATATCTAGCTCATCATCAATTAAGTGTAGCTCAGATCTGAAACAATTTAATTGGGATAGAGAATATCACCCAATACTTAATTAAATTTGTACATCTCACCTCTAGAAATTTTCAAAAACAATTGCCTGCCATCATGCAGCCATTACTGAGTTGGTGAACTTCTCTCGCAACTCCAGCCAGGTGGGCCAAATTTTAAATGAGTGATTGGAAGCCAACTTCGCTGAGGTCCATTCTAGTTTGAAGGCAAATTACAACTTAGCCACTTGGGCTAATGACCGGGTAGCAGATTTAGCACAAGAGCTAAATGAAAGATTGCATCCCATCTTTGAAAATTTAGAGGAAAGAGGAGTCACCAAATCTTGGGTTAGCAAAATCACTCAGACTTCTATTAACGCTTCAGAGTTCATGAGGCTTAATCATGAAGCCCAAGAGGCGCAGTTAAACCATAGTGATGAATTTTGTGACCAGTATCGGCGTTTGAGAGCCCAAATTTT
>JAKSZP010011158.1:0-46392 GCA_022478985.1 Massospora cicadina
TCCTATGGCATAGAACACTTATGTCAATATTATGAACAAGGTCTTAGGAGCCTTGTTTCTTATATCATTTCCAATTCATTCCTTCTCAGCATGTTGTGCACCAGGCAGCCCCACAAGATAACACAGCTACAAGGTCCCAAGCATTGCTCTGGGCCCTCAAATACTCCTTGCTGTTGTGCTGGCTTTCCAGCAAGGTGGATGAGAGGTTTGTAGGTGGGTTTGGACTGCTGGCAGTTGAGGCCTCTTTCGCCCACTAGTGGATTTCCAGAGGGAACGTTTATGCTTTCCAGGAACCCTGGATTTCCAGTCAATCCCCCAAGATTTCCTTCCTGCAAAGTCACCCATTGTAAAATCATTTGATCACAATTACTCTTCTCAGTGGTTTTGGTTTGCATGCATCAACATATTGGTTTTTTGGAGTGATGTATCTTTTGTTTAAACATTTATTTCCTAAGGTTGTGCCTTAGGAAATCTTCTATTAAGATGGTCGTGATCCCAATTTTTTTATTTAACCTAGTTGTTGAGGTTTGACATGGTCCAGGAAGTGATGCTGCCAGCCGGATTTATTGATTTCCACCCCTATAAGGGGAATTTTGATCTTGGCTTCACTGCAAAGCTGATGCCACCACTGCGGCCACCGTACCCCTGGTTTTCCAGGCGCCCCTATCCCCACAATGTGCACCCAGCTCCCCACTAACACCACTATGGTTGTTCAGTTAGTGGGGCTGCCCACTCACTTTCACTCCGCAGTTCTTCATCAGATGTTGATGGAAGGTTTGGCCACATATGGCTCTAACACCATCCTTCAGTTTGTGGTCCCCAATGAGGCCGCTTGCCTCACTGTGTCTTGGATACTTGCCACAATTAGCCCAAATTTTAACAAAATTGCTTTGTTGATTCACACCCACACTGTCATTCCTTCTTCCCCTGACCACCCGTTCTGTGCCCATGTCAAGGGTGGGATAACTATCTGTTCCATCCTGATTTGAGTTGTATCACTCAAAGCATAAATGTCCATATTTTGCTGCATCTGCTGGACCTGCGTTGACTCCGCCTGGCCCCCAATATGCCACACACCCCACTGCCTTTCTGGTATGGGGTACAATCCTTTTCCCCTCCCCCCAAACCTGCAGATGCTGCAGCGCCCACAGCTGCCAATCATGTCTCTCCTCAGTCCAGTGCCACATGCGCCTCAACCAATCAGGAGACAATTTAGATAACGGTTTAGTACCACATTATTCCTCAATTGACAGCCAAAGCATATAAGTTCACCAACCCCAATTACTAATATGCTTTGAACCCATGGACCACATTGAATGAAATCAATGAAGTAGGAAATGTTATTGCTGACTTGGAATTCCAAATCAAAGAATCTTTTTCAGGTACAGCACCCCGTTCAAAGCCCTCGGCATTTTTACTCCCCCATCTGGAAATCTATGTGTTCCACTCTACCCACCAGCTCGCTGTAGCAGCAGCTGATCACCCAGATATTAGTGACATCTGAGAGGGTGCTGAAGGATCAGTGGCGATATTAGCCAAGGGTGCCTTCCTCCAATTATTGACCAGACCTTGTCCCCACAGGGCAAATGTGACATCTTCAACCTCCGCAAACAAACAACTGTTGCCATCAAGTAGTGGCTGAAGCTTTGAAATACAAGTCAAAAGCCACCTGAACTACCTCCACTTTAATTATCCCACCTCCCTTCCATCCGCCTTCACATGGAAAACTGCTTGTTTCAGTACCTAGGTGCAATTTTTGCTGCAGGTAATTTCCATGACCAACCAATCATAGGTGCCCTTTAACCACATGTCGCTGACCACCCCACACCATTGCTCACCACCTTGACCCACGCTCTTACCTATGCAGAGGAATCTGATGCTGAGAATGAGCCACTCAATC
Organism: Massospora cicadina; assembly: GCA_022478985.1. Classification (NCBI taxonomy): domain Eukaryota; kingdom Fungi; phylum Entomophthoromycota; class Entomophthoromycetes; order Entomophthorales; family Entomophthoraceae; genus Massospora; species Massospora cicadina. Next base: position 1,901 of record JAKSZP010011158.1, read on the forward strand.
CCCCTTCCCTTCCGCCATGGTGGGACGAGCAGATTGCTGCAGTCCCAACTGGTTGGTTGTGATCTCATTTTGTTTGTGTTTTGCTTGCTCATTTTGGGTAATCAACTCATTTTGTTTAGGTAAGTCCGTTCATTCATATTTTTTGCTCTTTAAGCTTCATTAATGTTCATCCCCTGGTTGACATACCTTATATAAATTTTAAATTGATTGTTGAATTGATCTTTTTTTGGATATTTTATAAATTTTTACATTTACAACATAATATAATAACTTAGGTTTCCTAAATCCACCAGAGGATGGATATCAGGGCGTCAGCATCGGATGTGCCTTTTTAAAGCCTAAAGTAATTAATTCACATATCTTTTGCTGTTCTACCACTTATCAAGTAAGGATGCATTCCCCTTTTCAACTTACAATTCTATATATTGGTTCACTATCCAAAATAAAGCCTATTTCACTTATAATAGCATTTTATAAATTTCTTTGTTTATATTTATTATCTTTTGAGGCCTGGAATGACTGGCCAGGGAGGTGAGCCAACTTTCTAGAACACCATAAGGGAAGTTGCACAATATGGGAGAGTCATGCTGGGGAAAATGCCAAAAGATCACAGTATTGAGAAGTACCCGGAATCCTCCTTGGTTGGGGAACTTAGGCCACTGAGAGCTAGATTAGGTTGAGCTTGAGTGGCGCATTCCTGTGAATCCTTCCAGATGGTAAAGGCAGGCAACAAATTGAACGTTCACTGTAGCTCAGCCAGGGTGGAGAGGTAAAATTGTGTTCATATTGCTCCGCGTTTAATGTCTGGAACACCCAAACATGTCATAACTCAAACTTGTCATTAATGCTGTTTGAGCCACGTTTGTTTGCATTCCAATGCAACCTAATCTGCTAGAGGATTAAGGCAACACTCCTATAGCATAGGTTATATATGTCGAGAGAGTGTGACAAACAAGGTCTTCAGTGCCTTATTTGTCACACTCTCTTGACAGATATTCTGAAACCAGTTAGTTTGGAAAGTGATATACAGATCTCTGGACGTCCAGACAATATTGTGCTGAGTTGCGAAAGGTTGAATCCTGACCATTACAAAGGAAAATAAATTTTCCTACCAACCCTTCAGGTAGCTCCAAATTCATCCTGGTGGACACCACACTGATATCCAGGGTATATAACATAATCCTTGAAGTTTGTAAGGAAATGCCTTTATTCTTGAGAATGGTAGCATGAGGTAGAAGACTTTAGTGACCTACTTGCTGATAACATATGAAGATTACACCATCATTATAGATCACATTAATTAATTTCTTTTATGGGTTAGAGAAGTCTGATTGTTTTTAATAGTGAATGGTAATGTTTGACCTAGGATAGTAAAGATTTTCTTATTAGACTTTATATTAACGTGATAAAATCTAAGGAATCTAATACAAACAAGAAAATGGTAATAATGTTGGGAAGCACAATAGCAGGGCACTAACATGCAAAGAGATGAGCTTCATTGATAACGCACTATATGCTCCTTCACTAGTGGTACCATCAGGTCCAGAAATTCCATATTGTTAATGGTAATCTACATTAGAAGCTAGTCTCAAACGCTTTATGAACTGGAAAATTACATTTACAGATGCGCTGCTGTCATTAATATCTTGCACCTAAATTTTGTTTACATGAATATTTATATAATCACAATGAGAAAGGTATTGTAAATTCCCATTTACAATGAGATTGGAAAGTCAAATAATTCAGTTAATCATTGTCTTGATTTGTTCTACATCATGGAAGTGAGTGTTCAGTGACTCAATTGTTAGTGCAAATTTAACCTTTTGGAAGAGAGTAAAGATTGGTGTTCTTCATTTTCTCTTAATTATGTTGATCAATCAGGCAGTATAGGGTTAGAGACAACTTATTGTCATTCTCATTTTATGGCCACTTATTGACTTCTGGTGATGGATGACCCATAGTGATGCTTTGATTGAGTTTTTGAGTAAGAAAATAATTCACATTTTCCAGATTTTGAGACAAAAATCTAGGATAACTGGTAGTAGAGCACCCCTTCTACTTCTAAAGCTCTTTTCCCTGGCTTTCATCCTCTTAGGAAATTATAATATTCATCACAGGGAAGTGTTTAGGACAAGTGGCCGCGTAGCGCCCCTAGATTCACAGATCCAAAAAATTATCTTAGGTATATTACAGTGGTTTCCAAGTATCCTCAACGAGGAGGGAAGCTCTTTAAGGTCTCTCTACCTTCATTCATGCAAGAAGGACAACTGGTTTACATTTCAAAATTTGGTGATCCAAATGTAACTTCACACCTCTTCAGGTATTTAATCATAGAGGACATATCTGAATCTTTTATGAGCGCCAGAAATAGAGAACAGTTTAATTCTGTGTAGGTCTTGGTTGCATTTTAGAGCGCAATCTTAACGTCAAAGTCCACAAAGCCCTTGGCACTCAAAAACACTTGAACTTCATGGTAATACTAATCAGAAAATTTGGAAAGGGCTTTATTTTCTTGAACTGAATAGTCAGAAAATTAAGCCTTCTGAGTAGCTATTTGTTTAAGGACTTCCAAACCCTTGTAAAACTATGCTTTCCAAATCTGTGAAGGTCCAGTGTTCATCAGATAAGTATTAAATAATCAGATCTTGCCTCTGGTCATCTAAAAATTATCATACTAGTATTTTTTAAAAATCATTGGCTCCATGCGTGGTAATTTTGAACATTTAAAAAATAATTTGTACATTCCTATGCTTTATCAAACTTAAGAAGATTGACTAAATTAAACCACTTAAGCCTAGATAAAACCTCCATATCCAGACGTCATTGGTACAGCAATGACGCAAGGTCCTGGGTTACTGGAGCAAGATAAACTCTGTTCATAAGTTGGGATCTCCATGGAAGGAGGAAAAGTGAGCAATGAGGGTTGTACAAAATGAGTGGATTGATGCATTGGTTCTTGGGTAACCTTTTATTCTGGGGTCTCCTTCCCAAATAGCTTAGAACTAGCAAGGGATAGATTTAGGGGAGGGCATAAAAATCTGACATGCTGTATCTCACCTTCAATCTGTCATTCTCAAGTGGTATGACTTCCCTGTTCTTAAAGACATTGCAGGTTGAACTGTTGCAAGTCCTTAAGGTGTCTTTGCATGTTGTGCACCCTAATATGAAGTCCTCCAATTCAGATCTATAAGTAGTTTTCATGTTGCAAATTTTTGCAGATATAACTCCATAGGTCGTTGTTTAACTGGAGTAGGTCTCCACTGTCTTGTTGTAGTGACTATATTAATCCTCTCAATCCAATGTTATTCTGTCACATGGCTGCTTGTTGATTTTGATCTGTTGCAACTTATAAAGGAGGTGGTTAGTGGTCTCAATTGGATTCCTAAGTGTTATGCAGCACCCCCATTTTGCGTTATGTGTATTGGTCAAGGGCTTTAAAAATCAGCCTGAAAATTTATGTCTCCCAGAGTGACATGGCTATGTTTAACCTTCTCCTGAAGGTGAATTATCCCTTGGTCATTCATTAGTGACTCTGCGGTTGTCCACGTCTTAGTATGCTATGGCCAACAGGTTATATCTAATTAATTATTAAGTTTATTCAACCATTGTGAGATTTAGACACTAAGGCTATAGTTGTTACAGCCCGGTGAACCCCTTAAAAGCTGGTCTCAAGCTGTATATTCAAGCCCTTTTAGCACTTCCACAATTTGTTGGTTTCTGTTAAACATTTCCGCAAATAGAGCGTGGTGACAAAAATTGTCAGACAAAAATTTTGCACAGAGGGCTGAAGATATCCTGCTAGGTATTGCCAATTTGGTAGAGAATTATAGCTTGTTGCATTATTTTACCATGCCTTAAACCCAGAAAATTTCATATTGTTGAATCAACTGGTCCTGATTATGCTGACAATATAATAAAGAATGATAGGTCAGATTATTCATGTCAAAGAGCTGAATCCATGACATAACATGTCCTTTAACTGTCTCAGCTGCTCCACCATAAAGGTATAAGTCTTAAAGCTCTCATATCAAGGAGAATATTGAAATTTGACTTCCTCCAATGCTAGTTAATCAGGAGTAAGAGGAGCAACATAAAAGTTAGAATTTAGGTTCTTTCCATTTTCTTATTGACTTATATCTATTGTAAGAGTAAATTTATCTTATTTGCTGCTTCAGTTCCCCTTTAGTGAGCACCACTTGTATAGTGAGAGGTCCCTTTCTTTGCTACTTCATAAGTTATGGTTTTCTGGTCCAGCTATGTTTTTACTGTATAGAGTGATTACGCAGTGAAGTTCTTAATCCTTTGATACATTTATACTATGCTAAAGATCTACATGAATAAATGACAAGATCTATTACATAAGTCAATCCTTTATTTAGAATATGCGATTAATATATAATCAAATCACTTTATTCAAGATTCAGTAGCGCTCTATTAATGAGGATCCTCAACTTTAATATAATTTAATTGTGCAAAGGGACTGATAGTTTAGTAAAAGGTTTTAATGGGATGCCATGGGGTCATCTTTAATACAATATGTTTTAAGAAAAAAGTTGATACCAGATCTAGGATCAATTTGCATACCTGAGTTAAAAATTATGGTTCAGATCAACTAAACTTTCAATGCCAGATTACTTTATTTGTATTATATTCATCTCTTTGGAAACAGAAGTTACAGACACACTTCTTACATTAGATGACCAACCAACTTTTTATATTTGCATAGAAAAATTTATTTGTAAGCTCTCTTTGAGTGTTTACTGGGTGAATTACCCATTTGTTACAGATTCTGATCTCTTTATTGTAACGTTTTTTCTCAGTTTACTTGTACAGATTATTGGTTCTTTTGCTATAGCAAGCTAAAGGGTTAATGCACTTCCTTCCTGTACCTGGTGGTTTTGGACCTTCTTGGCCCTGACAAAATAATTTTATAACCTACCTTAGAAACAAAATGAATCTAAGCAGGTGCTAGTCTTTATTGCTTCTGAATATTCTATCAGCACCATTTCTAAAAAGCCATTTTACGCCACTCAGGGTGCCAAATTGCTCTTTCAACTTTTCCCATTGCGTTCAACTGGGGTTCATAGCCTTTTTATCTTAGCCACCTTTATGGAAGACTATTAAAAGTTTAGAATGCATTCTGGAAGCAGGCTGACCTAACTTCTTTTCCTTATAAATGTTCTAGGTTTCATCTCCCTCTGAAAGGCGGTTACCAACAGTTGGCATATTTATATGTAATTTGGTCAGGTCCAGGCCCTTTCTTTTTCTGAAATTGTGAAAACGTCATTTATCTATAAGAAGCTGCATGAAAATAGTAAAAACACTCAGGTATTGGTGGCTCCGCCAGCAACTTTGATCATGTAATCATTAACATCCTTGGCATATCCTCACTCAATTGATGGTGAGTTTATAAATTAGGCCTGTTATATTTCTTCTTTAGGATCTCTATAATATCGACCTCTAAAAACAGCAATTTGCTTTTGATAATGGAGAATCCTACGTTAACTCACTATCATTTTTGTACAATCTAAGGACCAGTAGGTGTCTATACCAGCTTTATTGATTAAACAAACATCTAGTTTATTGTTATTCCCCCAAATTGCTTCTGCATAATGAAGTAAACCATCATTTAAGGAGGTTTCTACATTATGATAGTAGATAACAAAGCCCAAATATGAATCAGATAGGGGATCTTGCCTTTGGAACCTGAAACCCCATTTTGAATGGTAATATCATAAAAATATGAGCCATTCACAAGCTCTTGGGTATAACTTCAGGCAATTTCTGTATACCAGATAACCCTGGAACCCTCACTGAATTCCTGATATAACTTTTCACACTAAGGTGATAGAGAAAAAATTATATATCATATTATGGTGATAGATATGCCCTGAAGAAAAGGTTTTGGATATTTTCTTCTGGTGTTATAGTAGTAAACTATCCCACTCTATTTAGTATAAGAACGCTTATACTGAAGCATTAAAATGCCTGAAGTGGATACTAAAAGTGAATTTTTTGCTCTTTTATAATTAATGAATAACATTCTGGATATTTTCTGATCTCTGCCACTCCATCTTCAACCTTAAAGAAAGTTAGGGCAATTCTGGTAAAGATGGGTGCCTCATAAAATTTTATTGATCAAGAGCTAGCTGACTACCTTAAGTTACAATATTTACCTTGTGGTATGGCTAGAGCAGGCGCCTCACAGGCAATTACCAAATTGTAATTTCAGTGTCATTAGTTATCTAGTTGGTAAAAGTCAGCTCGCTGACCTCAGCTCACTTAACATACTAGGCTGACTTGCTGCTCAGGGGTCTACCCTGCGCAGATTAGGCATAAGCAACCTTTGTTTAGATCAAAATCATACTCTTGGAGCAAACTCTCCTCTGATGCTACCCGTTGTAGCATTGATCTCTTTGGTAAACTGTTCACGCCTTAGAGAATCACTTTTTGACTCTCTCTATCATGTTTGTTACAAGTCGGCCCTTGGGGACTCAATGGAAGCCAATACAACCTCTCCCTTGGAGCTCATCTCTAATATATTTGCAATATAGAGTGTCCTTTTCAAACAGAGCAGATCTTGTTGGATATTTCAATATATATTTTTAATAAAAGTTATTGGAGCATCGACCTTACAAGCAGATTTCCCTCCCAAAACTACCTTAGAGGCAAACTCAAAAAATTTAAATTTTATTATATACAATTTAAATTATTTTATAGTATTATTAATCTAAGTAAACAGCTCGTGCTTTTAGAACCCCTTTTTATAAACTTCAAGGGGGTTCAAACTAGTGTAAATATTTTTCTCTCTCCTAGTTGGCTGGACCTGCATATACCAAAACAAAATTCAAGTTTGTTTAAATCCTATTATCTACAAACAAGCTACAAACCATTCCAAATTACTCACAATGATTCAATAGAATTTGTCTTACCTTTGACTGATTGGCTGGAACCATTAAAGCCACAATGAAGTGCTAAGCTTGTTTGACACTATGATTGGCTCCAAACAAGCTACCATCTATCTCAAATTTTCTGCAATGACTCAAGAGGATTTATATTACCTTCAACTAATTGGATGTATCTGAATAAGCCGTGATGAAGTGCCAAGCTTGTTTAACATTCTTAATGACTCTGAAAAAGTTACCTTTCATTCCAAATTATCTGCAATTATCTAAGTGATAAACGCCTTGAAATTACACAGATTTTGATATTAATTTTGAGTAGCATCTGGATTGCATCCCAGATCATAACTCCCATAATATTATTAGCAATTATAAATTATTGTTGTGATGCATCCCTAAATCCCAATTCATGCATTACCACCAAAGTAACACAAATGAGGAAGAACTGTAAAGCCTGTGCTTCCCTTTAAGTCCTTACTTAAGTTCCCATGTATTCCCTTTCCTTTATATATAGATAATTGAGTGACCATATGCCTTATTCATAATCAATGGCTATGGTATTTTCTTTGTTCCAAAAAGGTAGAAAAAACCACACATTATTAATAAATAAAGTATCACTTATCACTTAACTTACTATACGATATACTTTTATACTTAATCTTAGCCACCAACAAGGGTTAAGCCTTGAGAGCTTAGAGGAGTACTTTGGCCTCCTCTCTCTTAGGCAGCGTGAAGTACTAAGCATACTGCATCTGACATATTATGGGAATTTTGGGCTGGCATTAAAATGAGCAACCCAACTAGCCAGAATTACTACAGTTCTCAGAATGGTCTTTTTAATTTGCTCAATTGCTAATCCCAGACTGTATGCTGGCGATTAGTCCACTTAAACGCACTTATTGGTAAATTAAAGAGGGTAAAACTGAGATTCTGTGGAAAGGGAATTATTATGTAAAAAGTGCTTTATTTTATACTTCTGGAATAAATCAAGAAAATATGAATGAAAGTTGTTAAAATAAATTAGGGTTTTGTGTAGCAATATTTGGGTGTTTTCCAGGATTCCCTCGTAAGATAGAGTCTAACTGCCACTTTCAATGCTTTATTCATTTGACTGAGTTCCTGTATCCATAAGTCCCTTCTCACAGTGATTACCTCTGAACCTGGATGTCCAGAACCTTTTCATCTGTCCATGCTTCTGGGTTATGAGCGGTAGCATCTTCTTCAAATATTGCTTGATTAACAGATTTGTAAAATGCTAGTTGATATCTGGTTTTTTGATAGCGCTCCTTTGATGCGCCTCAAATCACGTTTTGAGCAACTCTCAAATTGGGTTTTTCAGATTGTGTAATATTCACTCAAGAGCCTCGATCATTCCCATCAGGGTAATTTGGTTATATTATTATTTCATAATTGTGAGTTGTAAGATCTTTTGACCCCCAAAAGATGTAAAAAGAGGTCGATTTAAATAGTGATTTTGGGTGATGTCTTTTTATTTATTTATTCGAGGCAAGCTGACCAGGGGACGGACATTACCAAAAGATTTTGGGTGATGTCTTCATTTTCATTAAAGAGATCTGCTGATGCATCAGGGTGAAAATTATCTCGCATGACTTTACACTGATTATGGGGTAAATTGCTTGCCTCACCCAAATCTATAAAAGGGGTTCTTCCATCTCCATCTGCAGCGGGTAAGTTGCCTGTACTTCTGCTGATTTGAGGGTGAACTTTGCTTAGTCCACCAGATGAGGAATGATCCACTGGTCTGCTCACAGCCTCATCCGTGATAGTAGGCATACCTTGCTGACCACATCTTGCTAATCAAAAATCCGCTTTAATCAATCATCTTTGGATTATAGTGGTGGCATTAGTTTATAACAAAACCAATTGAAGTACAATACATCATATTTATCTCTAAAGTGTGATTAATTGATAGTAAACCCTATGTCCACAGTAAATACTCCAAATGATTTGACACAATGGCCTAATGTGAAGAAACTAAGTCTTGCGCCTCTGATGAAACCTACTTTGCAGGTCCCTTGTTTATGAGTTTGGATGGGTTGAGTCTTCCTTTGATGCGGCTTCTACAATTGTTTAACCTGACCATTCTGAGTTCAATTGTAATTTTAAACTCGCAGTGGATTTGGTTTTCATCTCCTCCCCTGTATAACCTTAATCATTTAGTGAAGAGGAAGCGCAAGATGCTATGTTTACAGCACCTGATAATGATGGTATTATCTAGTATACTTCTTTAGTATGCTCCCCTCTCTTTTTTGTGAAAATGAAGATGGTACCTATGCCCTTGTGTAGATTAGGTTAAATTATACAATGGCTTCGCATCCCAAATTAGACCCATACCACGGAGGCATAAATTGCCTGATTTTAAAGAAAAGCCAAAGCCTTATACAAGATGGGGTGCCTGAAAGCCCTTTTTTAAAATACGCATTAAAAATGTGGAGGAATGGCTACTTCCCTTCCACATCAGGAAGGGAATTTTTCAATTCCAGGTCATTCCATTTGGACCAAAGAATACACCTGCATTTTTCTAACCTTATATTGATGTAGTGTTAAAATAACTGTTGGGGTCTGTTTTGTGGCCTATATGGACAATATTCTGGGTTTTTAATCAGATCAGGCGTCCCATGCAATCCACTTGCAGCAAGTAATTGAACTGGGAAGTAGCTAACTTGATGATGAAAATTAATAAGTGTGGTTTTTTCAAGTCCCAAGTTGCCTTCTTGAGAAACATTCTATTTGACCATTGTTATATAATTTCCAAAAAGAGAAAGCTATTTTAAATTATAACGCTAAAACTTCATTCTTGTCTTTGCGCTCTCTTGGAAACAAGTCAAGGGTAAGTGATTAGCTACTTGGAGGTGCCAGGAAGGACAACTTAGGTTTATACTTAATTTTCTCGGAGGGTCAGAGATTCCTAGTAATCCTTGTCAGGCTGGAGATATTTCAGAGGTAGAGAATTGGACTTCAAACTAAAAATAAATATATATCATAAAAGGTACTTAAAATAGTAAACTTTAGTACTATCTAAAGTACCGAGGGAAAATTAGGGGATTTGATAAGTAATAGGCGAATACCATGTGTGAGGGTGGAAGGAGATTGAGGAAATTAGGAAGAAATGGCACAGTATAGGTTTAGAGTTGGAGGAGATCAGGATTCCTTGTTGAAGGCTGGGCTGAGATCAAATAATGGTAACACAGTTAAATGATTTTAACTATCTGTTTCTAGGAAGCCTATAGGTGATATGGAATAATATGTGGCGTGAGGTGGTTAATGAGGTGAGTAGAGGAGTTAGACACTGAATACATCTTCAGGCCTAATGTCAGAAGGAATAGTAAGTTTGCTTATCATGTTTTCCTATATCATCAGTCAGTAGAGCACTGATGGGGAAATTTATTCAGAGTTCATTAGGCCCTAAACTCAGCGTTATTATGTAAAGTTGCTTAGTGATTAAAATATAAGAGTATCAGTAAGTTTGGGCGTTAGACTTGATAAAACATTAGTAGATAAATTATAATTATATTGGTATAACCCTGATTAAAATAATATAGTAACTATAAACTGATATCAATAGTAAAGTTGACATTGACTAAAGTAATCAATATATTGTAACGCTAAAGTCAAAACTTCACCAAAATTAAGGTGAAGCCTGACACTCATTAAAGAGGTTAAAATCTTTTGGGGACATTAATCTTTCCATAAGAAACTTACTCCTAGTTTGTCAGAGGTTGCTGCACCCTTGTACAGGGAGTTGTAATAAATCTCTCCAGAGCTCATCTACACTGGAAGATGCATTTAGGCTGTGAAGTTCACGTTGCTTTCTAGCTCCATGATTCAATATGTGGAACCAAGCAAGAAGCTTATAGTAGTCACCAATACTTCTAATGTTATTATTGCTGCTGCTCTATTATAAGTGGCACAGATTGAGTTGAGCATCCAGTGGGGGTTTCCCCAAAAAATTCCCCTGCCTGAGTTGAACTATGGTTTATAATTTATAGAGTTTAGTTGGAAGTGGAAGTGCTGTTTTAATGGAGCCACTATCTACATGGTTCCTCTCTAGTCCTTCCAGGTTGCACAGATAGTTTTGGAGTTTTTATACTAGTGCAACCCTCATATCCTAACCATGTGGCAAACCCACCAACATGTTACCCTTGCACAGTTTATGTTCTACTATGAGTTCAAAAAAGGCAAGGAGAACGGTTTGGCTGACTAACTAAGTTGTAACCCAACCTTGGCTCCTGACTCCAAGGAAGTGGAGCTCAATATCGAACTGGTGATTCCTTCAGGTAAGATAACATCAAAGCAGCCCTTCACCATCACTGGTGTCCCTGTTTCCGCTTCATTATAATTTATTGTGGATTATGGTATGTTAATATGGGTTAATTGTCACAGTATATGTTCTTGTAGTATCCCTAAATACAAAAAATGCACTTTAAACCAGGAAGATAATATGAGCGGGTACCAGGTAGAAAATGATATGATATGGTTCCATGAACGCTTATGGGTTCCCAGTTGACCTTTTAGCCTGAAAATAATTGAGGAGTATCATGGTATAGGCTTAGGGCAACCTGGGAAGAGTAAAACCTTGGAGCATATCCGCCTTACATATAACTAGAAGATAATTTTAGCACATATTTCTTAATATTCTAATAAGCTCCCTGTTTGAAACTGGATGAAACCATATCTCCGCCTCTTTCTGGGTTGTTAGCACATTCCAAAAAGAAAAAGGTCTGTGGACTTCCTTTCAATCAACTTTATTGTGATATTACCTCTCTCAGATTTGTATGATAGCATTATGATGATGTACCGTTTCACAAAGTTTAACATTTAATATCATGCTATAATAAAGTGACAGCGGCTCAAATGGGTAAGCTATTTATTCCCATGTATTCTCTTATTTTGGCGTTTTAAGGGAGATCATCAGTGACCATGACCCCATTTCACATCCTTATTCTGGGAGGATCTTTGCAAAACTCTCCATATTCGCCCTTGCCATTCTACTGCCTTCCATCCTTAATATTATGGGCAGACAGAACTATTAAATCAATGTTTAATAAAATTCCTGCGATGCTACATTGCGATGTATCTTTAAGATCTAGTCTCACACCTTCTGCTGTTACAGTTAGTCTTAGCAACGCCTAGTTTCCCACTATTCATGGCTCTCCCATAATTCTTAACTAAGGGTTAACCCCTCTAATGGTATGGAACTCATTTATGAGTCCAAGTTGAATCTTTGATGGAGTTTTCCAAGTTCAACAGAAAGTTACACAGGAGGTAAAATCCAATTTGAATTCAGCTATGTAAAACTTACAAGAGAGCTGATGGGAAGAGAAGGGTAAGACCCATTATAAGGAGGTAGACTTTGTGATATTTGATTCCAGGAATATCCCAGTGAAACAATTGATCAAAAAACTGGAAACCAAGAAGATTAGTCACTACCTCATTTGAAGAAAGGTGGTTCATGCCTCCTACCAGTTAGATCTCCCACCTAAGTTCTGAACCTTCTTCATGCTTCATAAGGTAAATTGACCTTAATGATGAGCCCCATAATGAGACCAAGAATATAATTTTTTTGAGGAGGCACCTGAATGGGAAGCGGAGGTGATTGTGGCCTCATGTAAAGTGAATTGACATCTGGATTTCTTAATTGTTAAAAGGTTTTAATGCTGCAGAGAGCAGTTGGGTATATCCTGCAACTGTATTTATGCTCAAAACTTAATTGACGCTTTCCACAAGCGCTCTTTTAATGCCGCTTGCACTAAGGCAACTCCCACAATTTTCTTCCATAAAATTACCTTCTGCTCGTAAAAACTTCTAACCTGCTGACGCCTCTAGAAGAGAGGTAAAGCCCAAAAATCTAGAGGCTAATATTATGTTAAATAACTAATTGTAGTGCAGACAATAAGAGCAAGGAGGATATAGTAAAGCCAAATGTTCAAGTCATATGCCCTCAATGATCTCAATAATGCCTTGGGCCAATATTGGTTAAGGCCTAAGTATGCCCAAGTTAGAACCAAAAAATGCGTGATTTGGTTACCAGCATTATATTAATGGCCTTAAGAATTACAAGTTGCTTTACCAAAAATGGTTCATATCATTCAAATTTTTGATGAATAATTTACTCCCACAGTTATTATAGTTTAGCTAGCTATAGTAAGATTCTCCTAATAGCTTAAATCAAGTCTGGGCATACTCAAGTAATGCTATCACCATTCAATGTAATCTGATCATATTGGCTATATTAGGCTTAGTACACAAAGAAAATGAACCTATCCCATCACCCTATTCTCCCATATAGTCAATTTAGCCATATTAACTTACTCGTTGGTCATCTTCTGTTTATTATTATTATTTTTTTTATTCGAGGTGGGCCAACCTGGGGACAATACCGCACTGATTAGGGAAGTGAAGAAAATGGGAAAGGAGGATAAAACCCAGAAAACCTCCATGCGCAGCGTATGATAGGCCAGGAACTCCATGGACCGCCTTTGCTATTTGCTATCTCGGTTCGGGGCATTGGTGCACAAAACCAACACAGTCAAAATCGTCCCCTACCCAAAGTCCATTACTGGGATCAAACTTGGGAGGCAGTGGTAGAGGGTCCATACTCTACCACTGGGGTATCCTCCCTTCATCTCCTGTTTATTAAATTTATTAAAAAAATCTATCTATAAACTCTTGGGTTGTCTTGTTCATGGACTTCCTCAAGGAGATATCCCACAACAGAGACCTTTATATACTTCTAAAATTGTATGCTAAATTATTTCCGCTATGGGTGAAGTCTAAATCACTTAATAGTGAAGCTCAAAATGTTCTAGAACCCAAATTAAAATTGGGCCCTAACTTCTTTCAAAAATTCAACGCCTCTTCTTCTTGCTAGTTTATTTAATATTTATAATCATCAAATATATACTCTACTGGGGTCACAATGTTGTTGAAGCATTTGCAGTGTTTTGTTTGCATTTGTATTAGTAGGCTCATGAGTTACCTGGCTTTTTTTCATTCCCTCCTGGAAGCAGGAAAGTAAAAGATCCTCTAATTACATTAAAAGAACCCTTTATGTTTTAATTTCAGGTCTTCTTTCATAGTTTTTGTTTTTATATATCTTTATTTAGCCAGGTCTAGTTGCGCAGGCCTGTAACCACAAGCTAATGGTGGGGCACAAAAAGTCCATAGAACTGACTGCTTTTGAAGCTTCTCCCTGACTGCTCTTAAAGTTAGTCCCTTAGCTAGCTGCTTTATTATATATATCTTTATTTAAGTATCCAAAGCAAAATATAGAGCCCCTAATTTGCTGTAAGGAACTTTGGTCGCAGGATGTGATGGCTCAGTTGGCCTTTACATCACAGAATCTAAGGTACAATGGCTCATGTAGGCCAATATCACTAATATTACATAAAAAAATAAAAAGGTTTTCCCCTCCTTTGTTGGCTTATTAGTGCTCACTTTTGTAAAAAAAGCTGATCTAAAATTCTTAAACCCTTGTTTATTTTGTTACTCTCAGTTGTGTGAAACCCCTTGCAAAAACTTAAAGATATAAAATTGTTATTGTATCTCCAGGAATCCAACCAGTATATAGTTACTGACACTAGCCTTGTAATTAAAAGTCCTTCTGGTTATTTTATAACTGATTAAGCGATCTTTGACGGTGATCTTTTTAGAAATTTTTGATTTGGGAATTAGAAATATTTGATTGCTTTATTAATGTTAAATACATTGTGGCATTTACTTATATCCAGATCATGGTTGTGTGATGCAGCAATGAGTGCTCTATTACAAAGTCATTGTCACCATTAAAGAATTGCAACCTATTAATGCTCACCCATACTATAGAAACTTACTCATGTATTCAATATTTAAGATCACCTTTTACTATCAATACTTGAGGGTATTTAAGTCAAGAAATGCCAAGCTGAGGTTTCTTGTAATCATTTAATTTCTCAGTTATAGTATCTGCTAGGTACTGAATGTTCTACCGCTCATCATAATTGGACCTCCAGACCTTAACAGCTAATTTGGTTAAGCTAAAGACTTTTATGATTAGCATGTTGGTTAAAAGATGCTAAAACCTAATTAAATAATAGCCCATTTTTTCTAATGATTAAGTATTTAGATGTTGACAAAGGTGTTAGGAATTAGATCCTACTGTCTTTCTGTTAAACTTTTGTCAAAAAAAGTTCTTATTATAAAAATAGCTATATTCACTATTTACTTTCTATCTTATACTACTAGTGAGTGCAACAAAAAAGGGGTGACATCCACGAATCTTATTTACAATGTTCAAAAAAAAGCTTTATCAGATGAAAAGATTACAATATGATACCTTGGCTATCAGACCAGGAAGCCATATCAGATGGGAAAGAAGTTTGTGGTATTTTTGTCTGGTACTAGCTTCAGATGGCGGACCATGGCGAAACTATTTATTATTTATCTTTCTTCACCTATAAAACTAATTTATATTAGCCTAATTTGAAGCCTTAAATCTATCAGCGTTACTATTATTTCATTCTAGGTCCCTTTTACTTCAGATTAAAAGTATAGTATCTTAATTATTTAAAATCTCATGTGGATTGCTCAAAGATAGATTGACAAGGACTATTACTGCACGGCTTACCTTTGGTACATGTACCATTGATAAGTTATAAGGGCTATTTGGAAACGGATAGATGATGCTTTGATCACTCATGTTTTTAGACACTTTGCTCTCTAAACTTCCTCATATGTTGTCCATTAACATAGATTTTAGACTATAGTGCAATATCCTGATTAAGAAATCCTTATCACCCTCTTTCAAATATGATCTTTAATTACTATTGTAGTTAATTTGTCTGACAGTGATAAGTTTATCTTGGGTACTTTGTTTTGGCCCATTTTTAAACTCGTGAATTAGAAAATTTTATTAATTCTTTTCAGATCCAGTTACTCATGTAATATATTAACTTGTTGTGATTAAAGGATTAGCTCTTTTGGCCCTACCTGGAAATCAGAGAAAATTTCTAAGATACTCTAGAATTTTGCAACTTGAACATCATCTCTAGCCAGTTTTTAGTGCGATTGAGTATATATTATATGGACGCCAAGCTATCAGATGATAAGCAAGGTTAGAAGTATAGAAGGGGATAATCTAAATCTCAGTTGATTATAGTGTGATATAACTTAAGAAAATGGTCAGTGTGTAATACTTTTCTAACCCTGAGTCTAGTATATTTTGGCTTTCAGGATGATAGCCATATAATGCCCTTGTGTTATCAGATACCTTAAGAGTCCACTCTTCTAGAATCAACTTTGTTTCAAAGTGCATTAAAATGCATTCAGACATACCCTTCATACTAATCAGGACAATAATACAGTATCTTTGTAAATTATAAAAGTATTTGTATCAGTTTCTTCAAACCATCTGATAGGTATAATCTGTATGGCCATTTTATTAAAGATTGGTTGAATTGATGTACTCAATGTTTTGGTTTTAAAAATAATTGGATACTGAAAGTAATTTTGGTAACATGATAGGCTCAATATTTAAATAAGTAGTTGGTGATTGTTGAACCAATTAAATAATTAAACAAATTTCTCAGCCAACTAAATGAACAACACCAAACTGCCATGCCAAATCAATATATTGATTACTAATAAAACCCTTAAAACATAATGCATTTTTTATAAATATACATTTTTTTAATTTTATGATTAAAAATATATAAAAAATCCCATTATAGTTCCCATAATTTATCAAACATTTGTTTTATCTGGATATTTTAAAAAATTTGTTTAAAAGTAGCTATAGAACAAACATACATATATACAATGGTATTATTTATAGGATAGTTTATTAGTTCATCTATAAACAAAAATGCGCCATTTTAGATTAGTTGACTAATAAGAGTAATTAAATAGCTAAATTATAGTAAAGCAGATGGCGATCAGTATGAAAATTATTCACTGGATTATTGATCCATGCTTTGCCTCCCCCAAAAAGGGGCTCTAGTGTGTCACATCTAGTGAAATTTTTTTGATGTTGACCGCCAAATAAGATTAAATTATAAAAAATCTCAAGGATATAAAGAGAGCCCCTAAAAGATACCAAATACCTAACCAAATTCATAGATAAGAAATTCTGGCCCTACCTGTCAAGAAAGTTTTTCATTATGCTAAGCCAAATGATATTTGATAAAATAGCCCCAAAATTTCTTAAAAATACCAAATATGAGGTGATTGAGTTTAGCTGAGTTTAGAAAATCTCAAATTCGTTCTTATGAGAATAATATAACACATTTTTGGGTTTTGGTAATCTTTTGACTTTGAAATTACTCAAAAACAATGACTCTGAAAAAAATTATTTTTAAAAGATACTATATTACAATCATTATATACAGAATATATTCAGTCTACTTTTGGTTATTTTTAAATTCCTTTTATATATTTTCCCTAAATAAGATTCTTTCCTTCAGACCATCTAGTACTAAAAAAAGATTCTTTCCTTCATAGGGTGTCTTGGGTTAACGGTTATTACCTTGGTTAGCTATTTAAATAAAACTTGAAAACACATTTTAACTAACCTGCTAAGTATTGGCGTGCCATTTTGTGCTCACTTACTAAGAATCCTACCCAAGCCTGCTACGTTCCCAAGTGTTTCTCTTCTCTTACTCTGGACCAGTTTCATATGATTTTTGGCTCATAAGTTCATATGGAACCATATTAGCGATTTCCTGGGACATTGCTTCCTGCTCATAGCACATGGTGTCAGGAATTTGGGGGAGGAACTTCAACCCAGCCCCTAATAATCAGGGCCTCAAAGCCCCCAGCGAGTAAAGAGGCCATCAAGGCCCAAAGAAAAGCTAAAAACGGAAAGAAGATTGAGAGAAAATGGTAAATTTATTAAAAGGATCCAAGAGGTATTTATATGACCTCGATGGATTGGGAAGGAAAGGATTGGAAGTTTTGGCATTGATTGCTGACAACAAACGAATATATAAATGAATAATATTACAAGGGGAATGGGCGCATCCTTGGCATAAGTCGCCAGTGTGCCTGAAAGGGTTAGTTAATTGGGTGTAAGTGCCAAAAGGGATTTCACCGTGGCCCAATTGAGCGTTTGGCACCCATGTCATTAGTCGTTGGTACCAAATTTGAATTAAATAATAATTAAATTATTAGGGCTGGTCCCTGGTACTTTGGATCAGGCTTACCTCAAGTTAATGGGGAGCCCAATCTGGCATCCGCCTGTAGGCAGGTTGAGAGCCCTAGTTGGGTCTTCCCCCAATTAAGGGAGAACTCTGACACAAGGTCTGTTTTTTAGCTCTTTTTCCCTAAAGCTTTTCCTTCTGCACCACCCTAAGACATAGTTTCCATTAAATTATCCTTTTTAAACCTACAACTACTCATGGTTATATTCTCCTGTGTGTTTGCTAAATTGGACCAGCCTTATAGAGTTGATACCCAATGAAGTTGCCCACTGGGCCAGTATCATCCTCTTTCTCCTAGCTTTAGCTTTTTCTCTTATAAATAGAATCTCTGAAATCGGTTCATGACCCCTCTACTCAAGAAACTACTAAGCTTTCAGTATCTAGAACTATTGACTCATTTTTGCCCCTCCTTGGATTCTAAATTTAGAAAAAATAAGTTGACAAGCTATTTTCCCTTTATCTCACCATAAACCCTAGAAGAAAAAAAATTTCAGACGTACTCTTTATATCTCCTTCTTTACACGATTTCTAAGGGGGACCACAAGTGGCTGCTAGCCTCAAATGAGACAAAAAGAATCCTTCTGGAGACTCTACTGCTATGAAAGCTTATGAAAACTCTTGTGTATATCCTTCCAGCTACATTTGAAGAACTTTGATTTTCTTTTCACCTATACTAGGGAGATCTAACAATCGCCCATTATATGCATCTATCTCAGAAGAAAATATTTCATAAGAGCTACCTATTAGTAAATAAAGATATCCCATTCTATAAGTCCCTAGACAAAATGGCTCTTTGTTGCATATTTAAGATAACTTTCCCCCTATTTTTAGCTAAAACAAGCTCCACTCTCACATCTATATTGTCCTAAGACACTTTATCAGTTATACCGAGCTGTAGCGCTAAAATTCAGGTCCTGGAGATTGACAATTCCAACATGGTCGTACCTTCTCAAGAATTCTTATTTTTATGCATGATCATCTTCAAGTTTCAGATCACATCGTAACTTAACCAATGAGAATCTTATGGTCATGGACTCTTCCAATCTTCCCTTAGTACTCTTACACAGCTTTTTCAAACTACTGTTTATAAACTAGAAGTGAGCTCACTAGCAAGTGAGACTGAAACCTCCTTCATAGTTGAACGTCCCCTCACCACTGATCCTGCACTATTGAATTTCATGAAGTACCTTTCACTTTTGCCCTCAAAAATAAGAGGGGTTAGAAAACTCTACCTTGGTTAATTCAGAGCAATCATGTATGCCTAGTTTTGGACCCTATGTCGCTGTTTTAGACTCTTAGTTCTTCTCATTCATTAAACATCCTGAAAATTTTCATTAACACTTCCTTATCGTACCATAATCTCCATCTCTTACCCATTCCATTCAAAGATGAGTGGATGCCCATGAAGAATGATTATAGATAAGCTCTCCTTGAGTGACACACAAAAAGTTTGTCTGAGCTCACCAGTGTGGTTGACTGTGACAAGTACCTCCCCTTTTGAACATAGAGCATCAAACTATGCTAAATCTTTTAAGTCTCGTGAAAGCACACAGAAATGAGGTTTCATACCCTTTGAAGTCTTCGGGGGACCTGCTTGACTACTCCTATTCTGGTCTCATGGCCAGCTTATCTTCTTTTTACCCTCAGCTAATAACTTTATATAGCATACTTTTATGTTCATATCCACTTTTTACCTCTTATGAAAGGAGATACTAAGCTATCACTTTGGTATAAGCTGGCGCTACTAAAATACTTTATCTATTTTTTTCTCATAAAAGCCATGTCCTACCCTAGGTTTGTGCCAATTAGTAGAGTGGTGCATCTCAAGCCATCCCTAAATATCAAATGCTATCCCTATTCCCTTTCCATGCAGGCAAAGGACGCTTTGTGGAGACTTCTCTGCAGTTAACATGCTTCTGTTCCCGGTAATTATGATAGTAGGGTGGTGGTGTATTTTTGACATCCTCACAAACCTTGCATATGCAAAAGTCCATGAAAAAATCTTGGAAGGAACTATTTTTACCATCCCTTATCTAAATGGAAGAGCCATGGCGTCGCCAAGAAAGTGAGGATTAGTACCCAATGCTGGCCTTTCCATGATGCAAACAGCCCAACACAACTCCTACAATTAGCTTCCCTGAGTATTTAAAATTTACAAATACATGATTGACTCCTATTAAACTCATTCATTGCCCGCACACATAATAATGTTTTTGAATATAAGATGACAGCTTAACTTGTTAAAGGATCTTCGCTCATATAACCCCTATATCTGAGGAGGAGGATACCTTAAACGTCTGGATTGTATACGCTTATAAGGTCATATCTTAATTCTTTGCCATTGTGTTCTCCTTTGTTACTTAAGGAATTTTCAGACAGTTCTCTAAAACCTTTCGTTGACTATGGCTGTCTCAACAACATAACAGTCCCTGACCCCCATTCTTTGCCCTTGAACAAAAATACCTCGCTATGCTGAGAAGTCCAGAATTCTTATCAATCTAGACTGTTTTAACGCCTTCAACCAGATCTGCATTAAGGAAGGTCAGTAGCGATTGAATTCTTTTGCACCAGGAAAGGTATGTGCCAGTTTAGGGTCATGCCCTTCAGTTTGATGAATGCACCACCTGCTCCAAAGGTTCATTAAATTGTCCTAGAAAACCCCATAGGATCCTGTGTGATATCCTACATGGACAATATGTGTCTTCTATTCAGACAAAGAGTCAACGCTCATCATCTGGTAGCCATTATGGAGTGCCAAACACAAGAAAATCTTACCACCAAAGCGAGTAAGTTTGAGATCTTTCAGACTAAAGTTTAGTTCTTAGGAAATAATTTCTTTATCATGGACACATGATTTCTACAGAAAAATGAAGCAGCCATTCACAATTGGGAGACACCTCTAAAAACTCACAGAGTTGCGTAGTTTCCTAGGGACCTAAAATTTCTTCAAGGAGTTTACCCCACGGCTATCTGAAGTCACCACCCCTTCTACACTACATCTGGGAGAAAGCCCCTCACTTAGGCAACAGAATGTGACGATGCCTATTTTGCAGCGATGACCATAAGTTTTAATAAGCCCTGTCCTAGCACAATTAAATTAAACTGACCTTATAATTGTTGCCACTGATGCATCAAACCTTTTCAATTAGCACAGCCTTATTGCATGAGAGAGAGGATAGATAGAAGCGTCTATAATTTTTATTTCTCTCAAAAGTATTTAACTAGCTCATCTCAGCTTGATAATGTGTTAAAAGTAACTCCTTGATGTTTTTGAAGCTGTACATTACTTGCGCCATTATTTTCATGTTCTGGATGGCATTTCACCATCCAAAATGTCCACAAAGATTTAATGTACTATTGCTACCCCCAGAAGCTGATTTCATATCAATACTGGTGGCTGGAGATCATATGCATGTTCAATTTCAAGTATGTACTGAAAAAGGTAGTAAGGACTTGCTGCCTGACGCCCTCTCACAGCACCTTACCATTTCTATTGACCCCGAATTGGTTGACACTCATAAAACTTAAGTATTGATTAAGCTGTAATAGGTAAAAGAAGCCAACATTCCTGTCACCCATAATGCTTTTTTACGGAGACCCAGGATGGAGATGTGGATACCCCATCCCAAAACAGACTGTTCAAGCCCCTTCTGGGTGAGCCAGAGTTAAAGCAAGCCTGTTTAAGAAATGGAGTACCATTAGAAAAAGGGCTATCAGCTACTTAACAAATTCATACTTCACCAAGGTAAGCGGTGGGTCTCACCTGGCTATTGAGAGAAGAGGTGATCCAAAAAGCCCATGATACTACCACCACTGGCCATCCAGGTAAAGTCAAGACTGTTAAATTGTTCCAAAGCTCCTAAAGTTGATAAGGTTTGCTTTAAGTATCGCCAAATTTACAAAATCTTGCCTAGCGTGAATTTGTAAAGCCTAACCGCCAAAATGCTGCTAGACTCCTAGTATCTCTTCAGGCCATTAGAGGCCCCTGGACATCAGTATCCAAGGACTTCATTGTTAAACTCCCATTGTCACAGGGTTATGACGCGGTGATAGTTGTTTTTGATTGCTTCACCAATATGGCCCACTTCATTGCTTGTGACCATACTATCAGATATTTATAAATTGCTGATTTTTTATTGACCACTGTTGACAATTGCAAGTCCAATATTGTCAAAAGAGTGTTTCAGATGATAACGTTAATAAAATCAGCCAAAAGACCCTGTTAAATTCCTGGTGGAACCCCTTAGATTAAGGTACCACTTCTAATAGTATTCGGGAAAAAAACTATGAGTATAGGAAATTTGGATTACGCCAAATTGTCAGTCAAATCTGGGGAGTCCATTGGAGGCTCCTCCCCAGGCCACGTCTAAATTAATACAATCTACCTCATGGATACCGGCCCCTTTTGTAGGGTCAGAGGGGATCCAGAAGGGCAAAAATCTCATCTTACTTTCTTATTGGTCTATATTTATTAAATCCTTTCTGCACGGATTCATCTTACCAGCTGTCACTTCCTCATCTGCCCTTGTATTGAAGCAAGGCGAGTCTTGAGCCAGTCTGATAGGTCAAATCCCAATATAACCCATTTCAGACATAATTAAGCAATATGAACTTTGAGCCTTGACATTTAAATATTAGTATCGACTTATTAAGAGTAAAAATTTTTAATCTTTTCACCGCACCTATTATATCATTTAAAAGTTATAACTGTTTTGCAGATTAGTGTTTTTCCTTTTTAGTTAAAGTGGTTTTGGAAAAACCCTGTATCAATTTAATCACTCAGTAGAGAGCTACATCTTATGTGGAATTATTGTTGGAATTTCTAAATGCAAATCGCACCAGTGGGCACAAAAACCCCTAAAATACAACAAGTGGTGCTCACTACAGGGGGCCCTGTATACTACAAATCTCCTATTCAAGGCTGAAATCTGTGCCAAAACCCAGGCTAGCTGCTTTAGAGCAACAACTACCCAGTGCTTTGTCTCGCCTCAAAAAGTCTTGAGCAGCACTCAATTTTGAAAACCCCCTTTCAGAGATAAGTTCACTTTGGGTGAAAAAAGTATCGCCTCCTTTCTCTTCGTTTATGACTCTGAGATGGAAGGAGCAACTGACCAACAAAAAACCTGGTACATCATTTCTTGCTTGAGTCGTCTAGCTCAAGGAATAATGGTTCCCACCATGATCAATTTCAGCACCTGTCAAAGGTTAAACAAACGCTTATTGACAAATTTGGCTCCCAACAGAGTTTACAATGACTAAAATAGGCCTTTATGTGCCTTTGTCTGCAAGAAGGAGTATTGATCACCTCTTTTGTTGAGCGTTTCTATAGGGAAGCTCAACCTCTGCTGCTTGCAAAAATGCTACCTATTGATTACGCCATTGCTTCCATTCTGAGCGGGTTAACATCTCATCCTACTATAGCTCAGCATCTTATTTATGTAAAGCGTCACCTTTGGACTATCTGAGATATCAAGTAGGCTCTTCTGAAGGTTGAAGATATGTATAACGCTGAATCCACTACAGGTGTTGGGTTAGCCCCCCAGGTGTCACCCATTGAAAGTTATTCAACTGTAGCCCCGCCAAAGAAGGGTATGATGATCCCTATGGGACCCCCTACGCTGGTTACTACTCCGCCCAGCAAACATGAGGTTCTTAATACATTAAGTCAAAGTCCATACTTATCAATGAGGCCGCGCTTCCTGCCGCCACCATGTCACCAAGATCATCTGTCAATAGATAATGAGCCTCTACAAGTGTCCTCAACTCCCGCTCCTAAGCATAAACCCTCTCACAAGAGATGGTCGCCTCCACCAATAAAGGGTTCTAGATCAGGTCACAACAGATAAGCTGGCTGTTTCCCCACGGCTCACAGCAGCTGATTAACATAAAGCTGACGTAGTTAAATAACCCACTTTCACAACGCTATCTCCTCCAGCCAACTCTAATCTCAAACCTAAGGTCATGAGGCAGCCCAAGACTGTCCCTTATAAGCCAAAAGTCAAAGCCATTACACTTCCAACGCCACTACCAAAAGTTGGGGCAGCTATGATGCTCCCTTCAAAAGTCAAAAGGGTAGATGAGCGCCAAAAAGTTATCCCCTATGATGAGATCAAGCAGGTTTCTCAGTCCCCTCTTAACAAGTCGTTGAGGTGCATTAAGAATTCATCTGATGACAAGTCTGAAGGCGATGGTAAAGACACAGGCTATTATGTCATAGGAGCCCTAATGGAAGTGCATATTATGGATAGGTTGAGGCCTGAAATAATTGATATAGCTATGATACCATGACAAATATCTCCACCAGATTTTGAGGTTTTCAGAGGTAATTGATACTGCCAGCAATGCTGACAAGCTTATTGGTACAGTGATCCGATCTACCCAGCAATTTCATATCCTTCAATCTATTAAAAATAAATACCCTGCAATGATCAACGCCTTACCTCCTGCTGGGATTTTTGCCCATATTCCCAGCCTGATAGATTACCTGGTATCGCTAGGAGAAAATTACCTAAGGTGAAGTAAATCGTAAATTGGTTGTCCCAAGCTTTGGAGGAACTATGTTTGGGGGATTTTGAGATATTCGCCTGGTTGTATCCATTGGGGATCAATCTGGATGAATACATAAGATCTCATCGGGCAGAGTTGCCAGCAAAATAGAGGCATCTGATAGTGATTAACTATCAGGTGTACTGATTGGTATTGGTCAGGTGATATCACCAACTGATTGGGAATGAATAGTAAGTTGTGAGGTGAGTGATGCCGCCTGCAACTAGCGAATCAATTGGTTGGTGAGTGACCTGCCATAATGGGTAATAAGTCACATTACCTAAGCAGGTCGCTAGCCAAATATGGTTGGTTCACTTGGATTGAGAGGAAAAAGTTAGGGACACGTTTTCCAACTCTTTCTATCTGAGGCCTTGAGATGTCCAATGATGGAATCCTAGCCAGGATGGGGAAGACCATCGCATCTGAGATGAGGATGGGTGATTTAATGGCAATGGCTGCCATTTCATTGAAGAGGTGTCAACTGAGGGTTAGACAGCCAAATTCCCCACTATATATATTCCCTAGGATTTACTTTAATAAAAAAGTACTTTGCAGAGTATAGAGTTTACATTAATATTATCAATTTGGTGTATAGCTAATCAGCTTCTATTGTGTTGTTCTGTCTCAAGGATACTATTGCAGAGGGCAATAATTGGAAGACTCACAGAGAGAAGAATAAAGATCTGAGAAGGAATCTAGAGATGAAGAGAATCACAATCAGGGATAGTTGCTGACTGTGTGTTGGGCCAAAAGATACTGTCACCAGGGTATCTGGACGAAGAGCAGGTGGACAGGAATATAAAGAATGAATCTCTACGAGTACAAATTATAGAGTATTTAATTGGAAGTACTGGATGAGCGTTTGGCCAAAATATAATTTACACTCAACTATGGATAATAGTCTCCATACTATTATTTATAAACAATTCATTATATACAATGTGACGAAGTGCATGAGGAAACCAAACCTGTGCAGTAAAAAGGTTGCTGGGTTGCTTACTGATAACAACCACTTAAGTAAATTTTTACAAGTTGGTGCTCACTACAGGTGTAGTTGAGTGAAGAATCTATAATAATGTCGTACAAAGAAGAGCCACGCAAACTGTGGACTAAGTTAGCCACTGTAAACCAGAATGCTTTAAACTCAGCAGACCATCAGGAGTTTGTGGCCTTGGAATAACGAGTCGCCAAGGTGGAGGAAGGAGTAGAGAATGTATCCGGTTTCAGGAACAAGTTACTCAGCAAAGTAAACTCGTTGAAGAAGAAAGAATGTGACATCATTCAAGAGGTCATATACCAAAAAATGGAGTGAGAAGCGGATCGCGTTCATTTAAGAAAATTTGGTGCAGATATTAAAAGATTAATTAAACAATTGGAGGAAATTAAAGCTCACAGATGTGCTTGTGAGCCCAATATGGCAAGCGATGCTGAAGAAAGAAGTCCTCACATGATACTTGGGAAGTTGTTTACCCCAAGGAACATGCCACCCACTTTTGCTGCCATTTTGTAGATGATGCTCAAAGTCACTCCGCAAGTTAGCCAAGTAGCTGAACCAAGAGAATCAGCCCAAAATGACTCAGAGAAATTTAGAGCAACACCAAAATTACCAATATTTCATCAGGATAAAGCCCCAGCATTTTTACGTCTGTTTGACATGACCATGAATGGATATGGGGATCGTCAAAAGGCATTGACGGTCATGAATTGCCTAGACACCGACTGTCAAAGCTTAGTGTTACCTCACCTGGAGGGGGACAGTTGGCGTATGCTGAGGCAAAGGCGGCCATCATGAAGGAGTTTGGGAGTCCAACATGCATGTTGAAACGCAAGCAGAATTTATGGGAATCCAGTTCCATAAAGATGAGTCTCTCGCTAGCTTTGCAGATTTGTTTTACCAGGAGTCACATATCCTGGCTGGAGCAAAAGTATTGGATGACTTTGATGATAGAATCGCTTTGCAAGCAGCCCTTTGGCCCTATCGCAATTTTTATTGCATGATGTCTTCTAGGTTCATGACAGAAATAACTACCTCGCAAATGGTAGATAACCTAAGATTTTGGGAGCATCATTCGATGCCCCAAATAGAAGCTTTAAGTCCAATCTGGTACAAAATTCGAATTTTACTAAGGGAAATGAAGGAGCTAAGGAGGCTACCAATCAAATCGTGCTGGGGAATAAGCCCCAAAAATTCAGACAGTTAAACAAGAAGGAAAAGGTCTGCTATCAGTGTTTTGGGAAAGGGCGTTTCACCGTGCACTGTAAAAAGCCAAATGATCAGATCAACGTGGTCCAGGCCAAAGAGACAGCAGCTGCCAAGGATTTGGGAAAAGGGCCCATGGCCTAGACAGGGAACAGTCTAGAGCTGCGGAGAAACCTGTTACTCCCAACATTATGGATGAAGAAATTGATATTAGCGAGCTGTTTGTAGATGATGAACAGGATCAGATGTTCAAGTGGTCAATATGGATGTAAATGCCGTGACCAGAGCCAAGGCAAAGAGAATCGACCCCAAGATAATCCAGGAAGTTGCTCGGCCATATGCCTGACAACTGGCATACATGATCTGAACTGCCAAGAATCCTGATGAGTTAACCGATGTTTGCTTAAATGAGGCCAATCTGTTGATTCCCCTCAGCACAATAAAGGAATCGTTTCCTGAATTATTGGTGCAGATTATTCATAACCTAGATTTGGCTAATAACGTTGCCATTTACTCAGTAAACACTATATTACAATACTCTGAGTGTATGTATATAGACATACAAGTGAATTGAGTGAGGGTGAGGGCAATTGTTGATAGTGGAGCGCCCATCATTATTGTGTCAACCAAGTTGATAAAGAAGATGAAGATTTATCCGGACTTATAGCACAAGAAAGAATATGGAACAGCTGGGATAAACACCACCGTTTCCTGTGGAGTGTATAGTGCGCTGCCACTACAATTTGGGTCATTGGTGGTACCTGCGCCAGCAATAGTCTTGGTGAACCAAAACTATGACATCCTGATTAGAATGGAGTTTCTCAAGAAATACGGAGTTAAATGTAACTTAGAGGATAATATGTTGACCATCTTGGGTAAGACGTTACCATTAATATCAGAAGGATGGTGATGCTCCACTGAATTGGAGAAATTTCTTCATCAATCTAATATATAATGACAGCATTGTCCTAATTCAATACCAATTAGTTGGTAGGAAGTGACGCAAAATGCCTGCAGAAATTTTAGAGAACTGGGGAATTTCACTAAGGAGCAAGAATGAGAGGGCCATACTGGCCAGATCGCAGATGATAGTTGACACAGGGTTGACATTGGAGATTTCTGAGCTGTTGTATGAGGAGGTTGGAAGCCCCTGGAAGAAGTCCAGAGTGGAGCCATGAGTGGCTCTTGGGATAATAATGCTGGGACATGAAGAAATACAAGCTCTCTTGGCGAATTCAAGCGAAAACTGATGAAGATCAAGAGGAATCAAAACGTTGCATTTGTTCATCTGATCAACAGTCAAATTGAGAAGATTCCATGAAATTGGGTCTCTCAATGAAATGGGATTACCAGCCAGGGTAGCTGAAAGTATTAACCTATCGGTTGATTGAGAGCAGCTCGCTGATCTGTTGGAAGGCCAGCAAGAGGAGGTGCTCGAACTATTTGAGAAGTGTTGGGAAGTGTTCACTCTAGATGACCACAATTTGAGATGCTCACAAGGAGTAATTTACAGGGTCAACACCGGAGAAAATTTACCGTTAAGGATGAGACTAATCCAAAGATTGAAAGCCGCTGAAGCAGTAGTGGAGGATGAAACCAGCAAAATAGTGAAGCATGGGCTTCTAGTTCTGTCATCAAGTCCCTGAGCGAGTCTGATTCTGATTGTGAAGAAGAAGGATGGATCCAACTGGGTGGTGATTTACTACCAAAGGCTGAACAAAATTATGAAGAAGGATCTGTATCCCCCACTGAGGATTGATGATTCACTAGATCGTTTAGGAGAAGAAAAGTAATTCTCTGAAATGGATCTGATCTCAGGATATTGGCAGATCAACTTGCCAAAGGAAGACCAGGAAAAATGCGCGATTATTACCGCGCAGGGGCTATACCAACTGACGAGGATGCCCCAGGGTATATGCAATGTGCCTGAAACGTTTCAGAGGGCCATTAATGTAATACTAAGCGACTTGTAGTTGTCATGCATCCTGGTATATCTGGACAATTTAAACATGTTCAGTAAGACGTTTTATGATCATCTTCACCACTTGGAAGAAGTATTTAAGCAACTGCCTGTGGCTAACCTGAAAATAAAGCCAAGGAAGTGACACTTCTTTAAGAAAGAGTTGGAATACCTGGAAATTTGTAATCAACTCCAGTGGATTGCAGCCGCAAACCTAGAAGATAGCAGCTATAGAATGTATGGCTGTACCAAAGAGTGTCTGAAACATCCAAGAGTTCCTTGGGATAGTCAGATACTATAGAAGATTTATTTGGGACTTTGACCAAATAGCTGAGCCATTATTTCATTTATTAAAGAATCTGAAAAAAGGATAAAAATGGAATGAAGAGGCCCAGGACTCCTTTGATGAGTTACGCCGGTATCTGATAGATTCGCCAATTCTAAAATATCTGAATTTTTATTGGGAGTTTATTATTCAAACCAATGCTTCGTTGACGGCAATCAGTGCCATACTGAGCCAAGTAGACGAACTTGGGGATGAACATCTGGTGGCATATGTGAGCCAGACACTCTTAGCCGCTGAGAGGAACTACACCATGACTGAGCGTATATGCCTTGCGGTCATTTATGCATGAAAGAAGTTTTGGGTGTACATCCACCGAACGCACTTTAAGGTGGTAATGGACCACTCTTTGCTGCATTGGCTGCACAATTTAAGAGAGCTGGATGGATGACTGGCCTGATGGGCACTTAAGCTCCAGGCTTACAATTATGAGATAGTCCACCAAGCGGGGGCTTCTCACCAGAACGTGGATGGTTTATCAAGGCTGCCAATGGTCCAGTTGTTATACCCACAGGTGAATGACTATTCCAGAGAATGGTCAAAGGAAGAATTGAGGACAAGCCTCGAGAAATCCAAGGTGCGCTTTGGAAAGCGATGGAAAACACCAAGACCATGGATGGACAAGTATTAAAGACAATCAATGGGAAGCGGTTATTATTCCCCAGACTGTCAGAAAGAGCAGCAATAGTACAAGCAGCTCACAAGGATTGTCGGGAATGGAGGCCTGAGGAAAACAACATATCATATTCGCCAGTATTATTACTGGAGATCAATCAACTAAGATTTCGCGGAATATCTGGCTTGTTGCATAAAGTGCCAGCTGCACAAACCACATAAGAATAAAACTGATACGACTGATCCGCCCTGGATTTGCCTGGCACACGGTGTCCATTGATGTGATGGGACCTCTGGTGATGAGCACAGGGGGAGTCAACTACATCATAGTTGCTATCGACCATCTGATGAGATGGGCTGAGATGAAGGCCCTAACAAGAGTAGACACTACCAGTACCGTGAGATTCATCCTGGATCAAGTGGTACACCAGCATGGATGTCTGCAAGTCCTGTTGAGCGACAATGTGACCAACTTCACGTCTAATGTGATCCTGAGGTTAAATGCAATAATGTGGATCTGAGGAGTTGTGTCAGTACCATACCAGCTGGAGATGAACGGACTGGTAGAATGGGTCAATGGAATGCTGGCCACAACGCTGAGGAAGCTAGTTTCAGGGAGAACTTCTTCATGGGGAATGTACCTAAGTTTGGTGACATTTGCCTACGATATCAGTCATCATACGGCGATGGGAAAGACGCCATTTGAATTACTATATGGGAGGAAGGCCGCGTTGCCACTAATATTATATTAAGTAGTAGAACCTATGTTGGAGATGAGTACCAAGCAATACTTGAACTGACTGAAAAGTATCCTGATTGATATGCAATCACAAGCATTTGATACAACCTTGAAGAAAAGGATATGAGCGAAATTGACAGATGACAAGAACTGACCGGCCTTAGAAGAATTTTGAATAGGGGAAAGAGTTGCCTATTGCAATATGCATGGTTTCAGATGAAGAGACAAATTAGAAGCTTTGATGTTTGGTTCTGTTTGAAGTGATTGCCAAGATGGCGACCAATGCTTACTCCATCAATAATCTCTTGGATGGAAGAGTTGTAAATTGAGTCCAAGGTAAGTATCTAAAGCGTTGGATTGATGAAGAAATTAAAAGAGTTCCCAAAGGACCAATGAACCATTAAGTTGGTAATGTCCTGATGATTAGGTCAAGTCTGAAAAAGGAGCTCTGAAACAATCTAGATGGCTAAGTCTGAAAAAAGGACCTCTGAACCATAGAAAACTGGCAGGTTTAAGTACCCAGGACTCAGTTTGGGGGAAAAGGATGGACCACTGAACTGAAACAAGGTCAAGTCCCATAGTAAAAAAGAAGAATAAAGATAAAAAATTGATAAAAGATAATGGGGAAAAATATTATAAACCGCATAGAGAAAAAACTGATATTTTTATACTTTTTATTTTTTATTAATTGTCCTCAGTATGGGGATGATTCCATTTATGTCGCCTCTTGGGGGAGGGAGGATGGATCACAGTAGGAATGAACAGCCCGTCAAAATTAATATGAAATTGGATTCTAGCGAGGGTGAGACCTACATGAAACCATGTTTTTTGAGAGGACGCCCAGACCTGTGAAAAAGTGACTAGGGGAAGGGAAATTGAGATGTGGGATGAAGCCAATCGCAAAACCCCAGAGTGGGGAGGAAAGCAACAGTATAAAAAGAGGCAATCAGCGAATAGCCCTGAGTAATCCCAATATGGCACTGGAGCCAGAAGATTCATCTTGAGCGCCTGCCAATGGGCTATATCAAGGACACCAGAACTATAGGCCAGCACAAAGAAGGGATTCTTGATGGGGGTTGCCAAATCATGCCCCCTATTAACGCCATCAGCGGAAGATACTGATGGGAAGCACCAGAGAAGAGATAGTCATGAAGAGAGCGGATTGCATTCTGCAAGCGCTGACTATGGGCTTCTCAGAAGCTAAAGCTGAACAAATGGTGGAACCCAAGTGAGGCTGGAAGCTTTGTGGACCAACTTCGAAGAACTTGGCCAGCAAAGCGAAGAGCATAAGTGGCAGTATCCTGATCCAGGATGTTATCTAGTCAGAGGGATTTAGCACTAAAGTCAGAGCCTCAGTGACTAGGGCCCAAAGTTCAGTGTAGGGGAGCTCAAAGTGAATACTGTTACCAATTGAGAGCTTGGAGACCAGAACAGTGGGTTTGTAATATTGACCGAGTCAGAAGAGGAACCCAGGAGCAGGTCTTACCTGGCAAGAAACGAATGGTCCAGAGCAACCAGAATAATCTCTGGAGCATCTACAATGATGTTCAGAGCATCAGCAAAAGGAGCTAAATCCAGGAGAGTTTTGAAGTCCAACTATGGAATTGATGGCAGAGGAAGAATCAGCTGAGAGTTGTTTGAAACAATAGCCAGCCTGGTTTTGGAGGGATTAGTTACCGTTTCTGGTAATTTATTGGAAGGACTAGCCTCTGGCGCCAGACTAGGCATATTAGTCCTGGAAGAACCATAAAGAGGTTCCTCTGATCATCCCCACTCATCTTCTGGAAGAGACGGAGGTCTGGATCATACAAACTATTCAGGAGCTGCTGGTATCATGACTCAGAACTTGACATATGAGCTGAATGAGAGGGGGATGTCAGAATTATATAGAAGTTGACCATATGCTTTCTATAATCCATTAAGATCCGATTTTGGATAAATTAATCTCAAAATTAATGGGATAAGCTCTCCAAGGGAAGAATTAGAAATGACTTAAGCAAAGAGGTTTATGACAGAAATATCAAGGGCAAATAAGAAATAAGTATTCTTAATTGAGCCACAAAACGAACATCAACAGCAAGAGTCTCCTGTTTAGGATGACTAGAAAATCAGGAAACCAAGGGCGCCAGACCAAGAATCCTGAATATGACAACGGGTCATATACCCTGACGGGGGAAAACTGGATCCTGGGACTAAAATCATCACAAGTAAATCGATTAGCATGGCACAACAGAAGATTGTGGGAACTGTGCTCTGAGAAGGCGGTAGCATGAAAGAAGAGGAAAAACGCCATATGCTGAAGGTCATCTCAAACAGCGTTGAGTATTTACAAGTGTACTCCACTTAAACCAATGAAGTATTTGACCAAGTGTCCAAAGTGGTGTTCTCATGCCCTAGTCCTTTTCTTACTGGAAATCTAGGTAAGAGGGGGGATGTGTTGAAACTTTTGCCCATATTCCCAGCCTGCTAGATTACCTGGTATTGCTAGGGGAAAATTCCCTAAGGCAAAGTGAATCGTAATTCAGTTGGCCTGAGTTTTGGAGGAACTACATTTGGGGGGATTTTGGGATATTCGCCTGGTTGTATCCATTGGGGATCAATCTGGATGAATACATAAGATCTCATCGGGCAGAGTTGCCAACAAGTAAGGGGCATCTGATAGTGATTAGCTATCAGGTGTACTGATTAAATTTGGTCAGGTTTCATCACTGACTGATTGGGAATGAATAGCAAATTGTGAGGCGAGTGATGCCACCTACAACTAGCAAATTGATCAGTTGGTGAGTGACCTGCCATAATGGGTAATAAGTCCCATTACTTAAGCAGGTCGCTAGCCAAATATGGTAGTTTTTGGATTGAGAGGAAAACATTAGGGACACGTTTTCTGACTCTTTCTATTTGAGGTCTCAAGGATGTCCAATGATGGAATCCTAGCCAGGATGGGGAAGACCATTGCTGCTGAGACGAGGATGGGTGATTCAACAGCCACGGCTGATGTTTTATCAAAGAGGTGTCAACTGAGGGTTAGACAGCCAAAGTCCTCACTATATATATTCCCTAGTATTTACTATAATAAAAAGTACTTTACAGAGTATAGAGTTTACATTAATATTATCAATTTGGTGTATAGTTAAGCTATCAGCTTCTATTGTGTTGTTCTGTCTCAAGGATACTATTGCAGAGGGCAATAATTGGAAGACTCACAGAGAGAAGAGTAAAGATCCGAGCAGGGGTTCTAGAGAAGAAGGAGCCACAATCAGGGATAGCTGCTGACTGTGTATTGGACTGAAAGAGACTGTCACTGGGGTATCTCAGTGAAGATTGGGTAGACAAGAGCATAGGGAACAAATCCCTGCAATTATGATTTCACGAGTATTTAATTGGGAATACTGGCTGAGCGTTTGGCTAAAATATAGTTCACACTCAACTATGGATAATAATCTCCATACTATTATTGATTAATAATTCATTCTATACAACATGACAAAGTGCACGAGGAAACCAAACCTGTGCAGTAAAAAGCTTACTTGGTTGCTTACCAATAACAACCACTTAAGTAAATTTTTACACCTCCTCTCTCCATTTGAAGGAGGTTCTCGCCCCATACTTTTGGTAGCACAATAACCAAGGTAGAGGTTGTCATCATTAATGTGCGAGTTCTAGCCATCCTTGACATGGGTGCTCCAGTGAATGTAGTCTCTTCTAAGCTCTCAATAAAATTAAGTTGGCGCCCGATGTAGACTACTCCCATGCGTTTGGAACCTTGGGGCCCAACAATAAGCAAGCTAACAGAGCCTCTCTTCTCTACCCATACATATTAAAAAGCTCTTGTCATCTACCGCTGTGGCATTGTAAAATAATAAATACGACTTGCTAATTGGTACACAATTCATGATTTAGTATGACGGAATTATCAATATGAAACAGGGACCAATCTCGCTTCTCAATTACAAAGTTCCCCTAGTCTTTACTAGCGATCATCCTAAAAAGAAAGCATACACATGCGTAGTTGATTACCCTTCTTTGGCCCTTACCCTTACTTATACCACGTCAGGCAGAAACAAAAAGAAGCTGCCTGATTCCATGGATGCTTCAGAGGGCCTTATATTGTATGTGTCAGAGGAGGTAGTAGTAAAAGTGTTTGAACAAAAGGTGATAGACACCAAGGTTACTGTGCAAATCCCCCGCAATTGCTACTATAATTAACAAATATTGATGAGATACGTCCTTTGGAACCTTGAATGTTGCCAGGTAGCTAGATCCTTCCTACCAGCGACACATCAATCTTCTGCTGGAGAATCTTAATAACAAGGACATGGTTATAAAGAAGCATTGGGAGATTGGAGAAGCCCTGGTGATTCCAATTGAGGACATTAGACAAGTCCATTATATTGAGTCTATGTTAGATATGGGACTGCCTAAAGATCAGTTGATATGCGCTTTACCCCACGCTCAAATTTCTGAGGATCTTACTCCCTCTGAGCTTAACAAATTTCATTCTTTACTGGAGTCTTATAGCGACACCTTCTCCAAATCTGGTACTGACTATGGACATATGAAGGATTTGATTCATACATTCGATGGTGATAATTTCAAGCCTATTCAATCCAAGCCTTATTGTAAATCAAATGTTGAGGAGCTTCAGATGAGAACGGAGCTGAAACATTTATTGAGACTGAGCTGCTGGCGACTTCTCATAGCCATTGGTCATCCCCTCTTTTACTTATTAAAAAGAAAAAAAGGAGGTCATCAGGTAGTTATGGACTACCCAGATTGAACAATCTTACAAGGAAGAATATCTATCCTATTTCCTGAAATGACGACGCCCTAGCTCAGCTATCCACCCTGAGCCCACTCTTATACAACTTCAGCCTTGACCTACTACTGCGAAATGTGTAGCCCAACTCACTGGGGTCCATGTGCCAGGCCAAACCCCAGTCAAGATGATGGCATTTGCAGATGATTGCGTGGTGGGGGTGTCTAATAACAAAGATGCACGCGCGCTTGAAGCCCTCATCCAGGAATGTTCCCGGGTAAGCAACGCGGCACTAAACGCCTCCAAAACCGAAATCATCCTCCTTGGTCGGTTTCAGAACTGCTGAGCCCCAGCAAGTAGTTCCCAACCCGGCCCATCTGCTCGCCCACGTCCACGCCTTACTAACTCAAAACACACCGCTCCACTGGTGCTCCCCTTTGTGCCACGACCTACCATAGGACCGGTACGCCATCTGGGCGTGTAGTTGGATGCAGGTGGATACGCGTCAGCAGTAATGGAGTGCCATATACTGGACAACGTGACGAAGCGAATCGCCTCTCTCAGAGCCCACCCTACTACCCTCACTGGCAGGGTTGTTCTTGCCAACTCTATGCTCCAATCCAAAGTCTGGTTCGGAGCCCACGCCATCCCCTTCTCCCCAAGCTTCTTCAAATCCCTGTATGCTTTGCTACAAGGTTGGCTTTGGTCAGGCCGCCCTCCACCAGTACGGCTAGAGGTCATGTTTGGCCCTCATCATCATGGTGGCATGGGCCTACTTGACTTCAAAGCCCATGCCGCCAAGATCCTGGGCACCTGGATTGCGGCCGTCACTGCTCCTACACTCCCATCCCAACATTGGTCCCGCGCGGCCCGCTCCAACTTCTCCCGAGCCTTGGGCCTCAACAATCCATCAAACCCCCACTCCCTGATGAAATACCTCGCATCACACACATCAGCCACAGGTCCTCACGGGACCAAAACCCACTACAGACGAATCCTAGCCTCCATGCGAAGCGCAGAGTGGAGAATTCGTATTAGTGGACATACAACCTGAAGAGGCCGCCCCTCTCCTCAGTTCACACAAGAGGTACAGGGGCTACCCATCCATGATGGCGTGATCCCCATTCGACCCCAAGTCCTATCCAGGGTGGACTACCTGGACATGATGGACATCCCTTATTCCACTGAGACCCAAAAGACTATCTGGAAATACGCACACCATCTTCTGTTGCAGCCTCAAGTCCGCTCCCATGTGTGGCGCTGCCTGAGGCGGGTGTATCGTACAGCTGAGCGCTCTAATGCTTTACACTCATCCTGTGTCGTGTGTGGCCAGTATGGAACGCTGTTTCACCGCCTGGAGAAGTTCCCCACCTCTAAAGTAATATGGCGCGAAGTCCAACGTCTGCTAGGCCAGGATCAAACACATCCCTTCAGTCTGTCAAGAGATATGTTTGCTTCATCAATGGCCTCCCCCTCCCACCCTCCCTTCATGCTCTGGTGGTTGCAATCGCCATGTGGACTATCCACACGATTGTCTTGGATGCCATCGCCGGATCCATCCCCACCCTCCCTGAAGCTGTCCACAGATTCCGGTCTCATTTGGTGGACCACTTTCAAGTGTGGATGTTTGGATATCTCCCACCACATCGCTGGCAGCTGGTCTCCTCCTGGTTCCCAGTCTGGTTCATCAAATCAGACCCCTTCCTCCACACGTGCTCAATAGTGGCTACGTCCCCTACACACGTTCCCTCCCCTTCCCATAAGTGGCGTTCCCGCTGGCAACAAGAGATAGCATCGCTTCTCTGGGGTGCCTCCTTGGTACTAAGTTTTGTCTTGTCTGAGTCATATTCAGAAGTGTCTGTCCCATGGTCGGCCTTCCCCGCAATAAATTTAAAAAGCTCAGCTATCCAGCTTTAACTACTTTTCCGCCTTATACTTGGCTATTGCTATTGGCAAATGGACCTTTCTCCCCAAGATCAGGAGAAATGTTCTCTTATTTGTAGTGAGGATCTATTCCAACCTACCCAACTACCACAAGGATTGTGCAACGCGCCTGCCACTTTCCAGCGAGCAATGAATCATATCTTGCAGGACCACAAATTAAGCTGCGTCATCGTCTATATTGATGATAGCATGGTGCTATCCAAAACTTTAATGAGCATATTACACACTTGAAAGAAGTTTCTCAGTGCATGCGGGCTTCTAACATGAATTTAAGTCTTCAAAAAGTATGTTCTTCTTAGAAAAGCTGGATTTTTGGACACACCATCTCCCAACTTGTCATTTAGCCTCGCCAAGTAATGTCGCCGCTATATCTAAGATGTTGGAACCCAAAACTTCTGCAACATTCAGGTATTCTTGGGCATGATGGGCTATTATCATCAATTCATCCCCAAGTTCGCCCAGCTCAGTGAGTCCCTTGTCCGCCTTTTGGCTAAGAACACTCCATTTCATTGGGGTTCGGAACAAAAAGCCACTTTTGAGACCCTGAAGGAGTTATTGCAACAACGGCCAATCCTGAGCCACCCTGACTATGACAAGCCCTTTATGCTATTCATGGATGCCTCTAATTACGCCGTTGAAGCTATCTAGGCTCAGCTGGACAAGCATGGGGTTGATCATTCTGTTTTTTTATTACAATAAGATGCTCTCAAAAGCTGAACGCAACTACAGCGTCACTGAGAAGGAGTTCCTGACTGTCATGCTTGTTGTGAAACACTACCAGCCCTTCTTATATGGGACTTCTTTCAAAGTGATTAATGACCACACATCCCATAAAGTGGTTGCAGAATATGAAGACTCTACGGGATGGTCGGCTCTCTAGACTTTAAATCTCCAGCAATATTACATTTTATGAGTATTGGGCGGGAACTTACCATATAAAAGTTGATGGGCTGATGTGGCTGCCTGCCATTCATTTTAAATAATAGCAAACTGAGAGGTTACATGATTTTCTGATGACTCCTGATGCATGAGGGGTAAAGATGAACCTGTACAAAAAAATGCCATCCCGGCACTCCAGCAACTTCAAGGTGGAAAGTGGGAAGCTATACACGAAATTAGGGGAAAATTGGTTGCCCTATCTCTGGCCATCTAAGAAACTTCCAGTCATTTTTGGAGTCCCATTCTATTCTAGGGAGTGGGGTACGGAAGAAATATGAGTGGGTTAAAGAACGCTATAACTGGAAGGGCATCATGGAGACCATAACTGAGGTCTTAGATGCCTTTCTGACCTGCAAGAAACAATCCATCTTTAAGACCTGCTATCAATACCAACCCACTATGCCCCAACAACCAATTTACACCATAAGTTTAGATGTGGTTGGACCTCTAACCCAGACGACTTGTTAAAAA
The DNA here is from genome assembly GCA_022478985.1 of Massospora cicadina. Lineage (NCBI taxonomy): Eukaryota > Fungi > Entomophthoromycota > Entomophthoromycetes > Entomophthorales > Entomophthoraceae > Massospora > Massospora cicadina. Next base: position 40,511 of record JAKSZP010011158.1, read on the forward strand.
TAGATATAACTTAGTTTTAATTGACAATTTTACCAAGTAGGATAAAGCTGTGGCTCTCCCTTCTTAAACGGCCAAGGCTACAGCCAATCTCCTTCATCAGAATATCTTTGCTCGACATGGTTGCCCCCAGGTTCTTCTCTGTGATAATGGAAAAACTTTGTTTCTAGAGTGGTGAATTTCTTCGCTACTACCTTGGCCACGTAACATCTCTTTTTGGCCCCCTATAACTCCTCAACCAATGGTATTGTGGAGAAATCTAATGGGACTCTGGTTTCTATACTAAGAAAAATGGCCACTTCTGACACCCCTTCACTGGAATCAGTACTTACCAAATGCCCTCATGGCCTACCATATCAGTTACCATAAAATCCTTAAGGTGTCTCCCTTCTGTGTGTCGTACGGATGAGAACCTGGGGCGCCAGCATTATTAGCCAAAGACATTTTCACTGATAGTACTGAACCTGAGCAAGCCATGAAGAAGTTGGATCAGCAAATCATTTGGTCACAATCAGAGGCTATGACAAATTTGGCAAAAGGATTACAAATATGACAAGTCACTAATGAGCTTTGTCCCCCTCTTCCTTCCTTCCAAGTATCTGACTTGGTGCTTTGCTACTACATTCATATCACCCATAGAAGGGAGAAACTCAGATCTATTTTGAGAAGCACCTTTTGTAAACATGTACAAGTGAGGGAGGGAGTATTCCACCAAATTCCTTGCTATAGGAGGTACTATCAACTGAGTTAATGGCTGATTCTTGCGGCCTTATTCTCCCCCAACTTTCTTGAGGGGGGTGATGTCAGAAAATTGCAAGTCCAATATTATCAAAATAGTGTTTTCGGATGAAAATGACAATAAATTGGCTAAAATACCCTGTTCAATTTCTGGTGGAACCCCTTGAATTAAGGTACCACTTCTAATAGTATTCAGGAAAAAACCACAAGTTTAGGAAATTTGGATTACGCCAAATTGTCAGTCAAATCTGGGGAGTCCATTGGAGGCTCATCCCCAGGCCACGTCTAATTAATATAATCTACCCTATGGAGACCGGCTCTTTTTATAAGGTCAGGGGGTCCAGCAAGGCGAAAATACTTTACCGCCTTATGATTGGTTGAAATTTATAAATCCTTTCCACAAAGGTTCATCTTCCCAGCTGTCAATACCCCATCTGCTCTCCCATTGAAGCAATGTGAGTCTCAACTGATCTAGTAGGTTAATCCGAAAATTCCCTATTTCAGATATTACTAAGCAATCTGAACTTTAAGCCTTGACGTTTAAATATTAGTATCAACTTACTAAGAGGGTTCACTTTTTAATCCCATCACCCCACCTTAAAAACCCTTATAAAACTCTAACTTTTTTAAAAATAGTGTTTATTTTTTAGTAAAAGTTGTTTGAAAGAATCCTTTTATCAAATTAATCCGTCAGTAGAGAGATACATCTCCTGTGGAATTTTTGTTGGCATTTTAGGTGCAAAATGCACTGGCAAGCACAAAAAGCTAGAATCCAACAACCACATCATCTGCTTGCATGTCATTTTTAAGGATCATCAGTGACTGTTGCTTCCATTTAATCCCAGTTCTGGGAAGCTGTTACTCATCTTAAGTATCTGTTACTGCCATTCCACATCCTTCCATCTTCAGTTGGACTAACAGGCAGAGAGGGTGAACTAAAGTTTATTGCATTTCCTGCATAGATATTCCAACGCGAAACAGGACAATTGGATCTCTCACTTTTACTGGTTCAATTCTCATATAATAACTTAACTCATACCTTGATGGGCGCATCACTTTTTTTTGAAAAAATGGGTACAAACTCAGCTTTAACTTAAATCTGTAACTATATTTAAAAGTTGTAGCTTCAAATTAATGCACAAAATATTTAAGTGAAATACCATCAGACAATGTAGGAACATCTTGCTGTTGCTGTCATATTCTAAAAGAACATACACTGACTGTAAACGCTGTGATGGGCATTAATATAAGACAGGTGACCTAGTTATGGTTTTTGCTAAGATCTACATCTAAAGCAACCTTGTCACAAATTATGTCCCAAGCGCATTAGTACATTCAAGATAATCTATAAAATTTGGACCTATAGCTTATCAAGTAGACTATCCCCTTAAATCAATTCTTCAGCATCCTTATGAATGACTCTTGCCCCCATATGACGGACATATGCCTTTCATCCTGAGGTATTGATTGTAGATGGAGAGCTACAACGAAAATTGATGTGACATTTGCATCATATCTATTTTATGCCGCTCTCAGTATATGGGTTCCTAGAAGAGCTACAATGAAACTGAGAGCAAATGATGTCCCACAAAAACTTCGCCAATGCCCAAGAGTTAATCCGCGACTTCCATGAAAGGTTCCTTGACTCTGTAAGTCCCACCTCTTATGCTTTGATGACAGCCATGAAGTTACCCTTTGTAAGAACAATTTCAATCCAAATACCCTTAGGTGGAGTGGCCTCACATCCAAGAAATTAAGGTGATATCACATATAGTGGCTTTTTTCCTGAAACTTACTGATTATTTAAAGCTAAGTCTGGTAAAGCTCAAGATTCAAGGAGAGATCCCTTAAGATACCAGAGACCTCTACAATGTTATTGATAAAAAATAGGTTCTTCCCTACCTGTCAAGATGTATTCTCATGGTGCCAAGCTAACTATTGATTTGTATAAAATTGTCTCAGTAATCCTTAACAGTACTAAGTATGAGGTGATTGAGTTTTTCCAAGCTTAAAAACTCAATTTTGTTATAAGACGAAATCCTTGGGATTTTTTAGGTTTTGGTATTCACTTGACCTCAAATTTACCCTTAAAACTTAGAATTTTTCTAAAATATCTTTCACCTTTTAAAGTTAGTATTATGCAAGCTTTAAAATTAAGTTTATATTCTGTTTAAATTTGTTAATCTTGGGTCCCTTTTTTATTTAGAGTTGGCTAAAACACTTCCATAAAATTTTCGGCTTAGGTAAATGTTTTTAGTCTCACTTGGCTGTTTTGACCAAACACAAAACCCATACCTTTAACTATCTCAACGAGTCTGTGGTGCGCCATTCTACACATGCTTTCTATGGACCCTACCCAAACCTGCTAAGATCATAGGATCTATTTTCTTTTTTTTATTCTCAAACTGTTTTGTGTGCATTTTTGCCTATAAGCTCATATGAAACCATACTAGTGATTTCCTGGGATGTTGCTTCCTGCTCATAGATCATGGTCTACTCTTTTGGTTTTTTCCTTAAAGCTTTTCTTTCTACACCCTTCTGAGGCTAGTTTTATTACAGTGTGAGTTATTTGAGCACCAAGTGCACACTTTACCTACCTAAGTTTAAGCTGGGTATCCTTTCCAGCTTCTATATAAATTTAGATTAGCTCATTTAGATTAAAGTTTTCATGGATTCATCTAATAAGAGCTAGACTTGGCTCCCAGTCAGGGTGCACGAGCACCCAGTGGAGGGCCCAGAATGCTAAAGGCATAGCGGTTTAAGCGATTAATAAGAGTGGGGTTCTATGGGATAGGTGAGGAAAGTAAAAAACAGTAACGTACCAAATGCCTCCAAGGCAAACCAGATGGTTGCATTGGGGGCAACCGTTAGTCTTGTAGGGGCAACCCCCAATGGCGGTAGAGGCAGGGAGGACAATGACTCCTCCAGGGTTCTCAGTTGCTGGCCTTTGGATTTAAGTAGAGGGGCTTACGTGCCAGCGAGGGATGGCACAAAGGCCGCTGCATGGTTTGAAGTGTGAGCGAAGGTATAGTAAGACCCACGGGAGGGGTTAGACCAAGCTTCCCCTGGAGGGGCTCCAGGTCCCACAGGCAGGCCAAGCCATCAGTGGCTAAGGCAGTTATGGATGTTAAGTCCACAAGTGGCAGGAATGGGGCGCTCAGGTGCTGCTCTAATTGGGGAACAGTTTTGGAGGACTCTTCAAAAAATGTATGAAAGAATTTCCATTAAACGGAAGCATGGTAATGAATGAAACAGTGGGTTCATCATCAGGAGTAGTGGCGGATTATCCTGTTTATGATCCACTGCCATGTGGCAGGGTTGAGCAACCAGATAAACCAATTGGCAAACATTGGCAGAAACTTGGGAGATGGCATATTTTGTCAGATCAATTGGAAGAATTTTTATAAAACTAATAAGGATACGGAGGCTGTGGCAAGCCAGACATGGAATTTAAATTCTATTGAGTAAAAGATAAGAGAATGCACTGACAACTGCCCCCAGCCAGGGCAGTTGCCTTAAGAACTGGGCAAAATACATGGGAAGGTATCATGGGATTGGCCATTTGGGGTTTGGCGATGGGATTTGGTTGGATGGCTTGGAGGGGGGTAGAATGATGCTTCAGATTTTAGCAAAAGTCGCGAAACCTTTTGCAAATTTTTTCAGATTCCTGGGGCCAAACTAAGTCAATACTACCAATCCAGGTCCTGGCCATCCGAGTTGGCCTATTCGCATGGTTCAGGTGTTCCAGATTTGTCCCAGGAGGCAGGGGCCCTTGGATTGGATTTTTGCAAATCGAACTGATCCCTCAATTTGAATACTCATGCAATCCAAAACTCCCAGGATCCATTTCAGAGCATTGGGGCAGATAGTTCAAGTCATTTGAGACCTGATTAGAGATCCAAGCTGTACCATGATCTGATTTCCAGTGCTGATCTTTATGGACCAGCTCCCCCAGTCTGGAATTTGCAGACTGGGCTCCGATGTTGGGAAATACTGTTTCACCAAAATTTTGATATAGTTTGCCTGGGGATTAGGTGGTCCCAGGGGCCTTTCCATGACCTCTGATGTGCGCAATCTCCCTACAGACTGCTTCTATCAAACTTACCAGGGTCGAGGAGGGGAAGAGGTGGGAATGAGGTATCTTTGGGGGGGAAGGTAGTCACCAAGCGCTCACCTATCACATGGGCTAGGTCACTCAGCTGTGACAGAGGGTCCTCTGGAGCCTTGTGACCCCTTTTCATCCGGAAAGGGTGTTGATCCCTATCCAGTTGCAAGGGCTGGTCCCCAGGACTTACACTACCCTTCTCCTTTTTGACAGGGTGGATTCCACCCCTGGGGGCATGGACCAAGGCCTAATTCTTGTGCCGCTCTGGTAGCTTTAGGGCCAGGATGTCCGCAATCTTTGGAGGATAATGGGAGGCTGTCAGGTGGGAGGTGTGGAATTCCTCTATCAGGTCCTTGCAGTTCATACAATTGCGCACGTTCACCCAGCTGTTCTCATATGAGGGGTGACCTTTCCAGGTGGCCAAGTACTAAACAGATCAGCAGGACCTCTTGGAAGCCAAAGTGGCCTCCACTTCAACTTCCTGAGATTCCCTGAAGACGATTGGCTGTGGGGATGTTGGCTTTTCCCCCTTAAAGGAGGTTAGGAGGGAGGTGTGGAAGACATTGTGCTGCTTTCAGTGTGCATCCAGTATCAAGCGGTAGGCTCCATTGCCTAAAATTCTTCTTGACCTCAAAGGATCCCAAGCATTTAGCTGTAAGATTATGGGTGGGGGCTTTCAGGGGAAGGTTGCGGGTATATAACATGATAAGGGAACCAACCCTGATCTCATGCCCAAGAAGACGCTTCCAATCACCAAACTTCTTGTAGTCCTTAATTGACTTTGTCAAGTGTTCACAAGCATTTTTTGTGTCTCACGGAGTGAGTGTTGAGATTTTTGCCCATATTACCAGCCTGCTAGATTACCTGGTGTCGCTAGAAGAAAATTCTGTAAAGCAAAGTGAATCAGAAATCGGTTAGCCCGAATTTTTAAGGAACTACATTTGGGAGATTTTGGTATATTCGCCTGGTCATATTCATTGGGGATCAATCTGGATGAATACCTAATATCTCATTAGGCGGAGCGGCTGACGAAATAGGGGCA
>JAKSZP010011159.1:0-46303 GCA_022478985.1 Massospora cicadina
CCTAACTGAATAGGAGAGGTTTGAGGCACTGACAGCACAAAACATTAACCTACTTTTTGGTTGGTTAAGGCCAAGTCTCTGGGAGTTGGTCTGAAACCAACCTACTCAAAATAGCTTTTCTACAGGGAAAAAAAATCAAGGTAAGCGAGGTATGCAAACCCCAAAACAACCTTTATTTTATTCAGAATAATAAAAACGATCTTCTGACTAGAGCTCATCTGGGGAGCAACCAATAATACTCCCCCAGGAAGGGAATGCTAAGGTAAGAATTCCAAAGTGAACTTTGGAATGGGCAGGCGTAACTTATAAAGGCTGCCCTTTGGGGGTTTCACCTGAATCATTGATTAGGCTTGCACAAGCCTAATCTACAACTTGGGTGAGGCACAACCTAGCGCCCAAAATGACCAAACCAAAAGTAATTTTTTTAAATGAATTGACTCAGATTCAGAAAATCTGAATCTGAGCCAATATGCAACGATTGAGACAAACTCAATCGTTACACAGAGACTCAATGACAGAACTAGAAGCCCATGCTTTATTAGTTTACTGATTTCTTCCTCCACTACTGCTTCAGCCGCCTTTGACTATCAAATCAGTCTCATTATTATAGACAAATTTTCCCTGGTGTTGACTTGTGGATCACATTCCTCATGCATCCCAAATCATCGTTGTCCTGGGTGAATACTTCCTGATACTTGTCAAATAGTTCGAGTACTGTCATGGCTGGAAAATGAAATAATCATGGGGACAAATCCAAGGGACAAAGCTGCATATAAGGATGATAAGGTTGTGAAGTTGGCTGGCCTCCCTGATCTCAAGTATACCTTGGATCAACGCTGGGTGGAGGCGATGTATGCCCAGGGTGGTCCCAGGGATTCTAGAGAAGTTCAGCCCTGCATAATAGCAGGCACATTAAAACAGATCAGCTCTTTGTTAAATAAAAATGGTTTGCTTCAGTTTTTAGGTAAATGGGGTCTCAAAACCCATTTGGTTTTTAAACTTTCCAGCTCAGGTCAGCCATTTTTACAATCAATTACCTGAGTTCAGTCAATGACAAAATTCAGTGTCTTGAGAAATGGAAGTGTGCGCCTATGGTGTGCCTTGGCTTAGGCCTGCTTCCCTTTGATTGATTGTTTGCCCAAAATCCCTTAAATTCCTTATTGTGATTTTGATATGACTGGATAAAAAACCTAATTCATTATGGCAGAATGGGTAGGATCTGCTGAGTTTAATACAAGTTATGATTATTGAAGCGCCTTAAGATGAGGCGATATTGGGTTTTTAGAAATCGCCTCAAATTATGCGATTGTGAAATTAATGAATGAAATATTGATGGAACCAATGAGATATGGCGAATTAAATTACTAAGTCATGGAAGTGGTAGCATCTGAAGTTGCTACAATATAGGCAAGATGAGATGATTAAGAGGAGGAGTTGTTAGTAGTTTATAGTTAGTGGAACAGCGAGAATCCGCTGTAGAAAAAATATTAAATAAAGGAGAGTTGTGGGGGTGAGTGCTGCATATTTATTTCAAGTTTATTCTGTCATTTCAAGGATGACAATCATCACATCATTGGTCATAATTGCTCAGTGGGTTGAACCCTGTGCAAAATTCTTCAGTGTATCTCTTGAATACCTCTGATTTTATAAAAGTGGTGCTCATTACAGGGGGTTTATTGATCAACTATAAAAGTGATAAAAACCCGGTTGCCAGCTATGTTGCATTCATGTTGTTTTGATAAATATTCTACCCAACACTCTGGGTCAGTTGCCTATACAGAGCTGAACCTGGCATTGGACGCTGTGCTTAAAAACAAGATGAGCTGCTCCAGGAGGTTTTCTGCAATAAGCTGCCTCCATTCATTATTGAAGGTAATATTCATGGGTTCTTTAAGTGATTTGAAATTGCAACTTAAGGAGTCTCATATTGACAGAGAGCAAAACTGTTGATTTTTTCTTTGGATGTCAGAAGTGCTGATCAAGTCGTCTGTTACCTTTCAGGCAGTTCCATTACATACCAAGAAGTCAAAGTGACGGTGCTACAGTTGTTCAGCGGAACTGCAAAGATGTCACAGTGGAAGGTCGAATTTTTGACCATCAGGTTATAGCAGAATGAGACCCTCACTGTGTTTGCTGAGCGATTTACAGCAGAAGCTCACGTGCTAATTGGGGCCAGAATTTTATCCAAATCTGATGTGTGTATTGCAATGACTTCTGCTGTGAAGCTATACCATGAGTTACATAAAGTTATGACCCCACTGTTGGATGAAGATGTACCTTTGCTTAAAATTGTTCAGTTTTTACACCATATATCAACCAACTTCCCACCACCTAATACCGAGCGGAATCCTTCTGCTATAACTGCCAAATCATCTTACTTGGGGAACTTTGTCATTCCAGTCCAGATTCCACCAAGTTATCCTCAGAAGTTAAACATCCACCCCATACTTGTTTATTGTCCTCAGCCCAACTATCACCCTAAACCTGTTTATACTGATCACTTCCAGCCCAACTCTTGACATGGCTTGTTTCACATTAATCAGGGACGTGGGCCCTATGAGGTCAGCTGTTTCATGATGCATTCAACAGGGCATCTGGAATGATGGTGCCCTAGTCAACTAGTCTCTTGTGTACAGATGGAACAGTACAGCCAGGGAAAAGTCAAAGCGGAGTAGAGAAGTGACTCTCTACATCCGCTATACCAAGCCCAAACGTCCCATCTGAACTCAATTTAAATATTCAGTGGAAGTTCTCATGCACAATGAGTCAGTTTTATATCAGCAGCTAGTTGGGGGGTGAATGTTTTGACATGAGTGCAGTCTGCAGCTATGGCAGAAGAGAGGTCTCAGATGCAGGTTGAGCCATATGCTTGCCAAATGTTCAACCAAGTTTCCCCTGAAAATTAGACCCCTCATCATATTCACCTTTCTTGCAAGCAGTAAGCGTCGCTCTTCTGGCCAAAACTATTATAAAACAATACAACAGAATTGGTGAGGGGATTGCTTATTTCCTTGGAAACAGGGATTCATTAGATGTATATGTTATAAACAGTCAAGATGCGTCTTACTCCAAATGTACTTACTGTGACCTGGTTGTAGCTAAGACCTGAGTCTGTGTCATCATAGATACTGGTGCCCCCATCAATATAGTCTCCACTAAATTGGTGGCCAGGTTGTCATTAAAACTGGATGTGGAACACCGTATTGTATATAGCACTGCTGGAGTGGAAAATACGGTCTCTGAGAGAGCATACAGTGCGCTTCCACTGCAGTTTGGTTCTATTGTTGTGGTAGCTCCAGCTATAAGGTTCTCAAATAGAAATTATTGTCTTTTACTTGGAACTTCCTTATTGTGACACTGTGGGGCTGTCATTGATATGACAGAAGAGACTTTTGAGGTATTGGGTCAGCGAATCCAAATTCACTTCACCTCTAGCAGAGTGCCAAATGATCCGGTGCATATGGGGAATATCAATATAGCTTATAGTGATGGAGTAATCCCTGTGAACTACTGTCAGATAAAGGGAAAAACTCAGGCCCTTCCCCAACAAATATATGAATATCAAGGGCTGCCGCTCAGAGCTGCTGGACCTATATCTATTCCATCTGGGCATCAATTTGTAGTGAACACTGGTTTGGTGATTGAAGTTCCAGACGGACTCTATGGGGTAGGTTATTGGGCCATATCAGCAATCACAGTTTGGCCTCACGTGGCCCAGGCATTATAATACCAGGGCAGGGGAAGATAAAAGTTTTTCTTGCAAATCTACAGATGGTACCACTGCAAATTCGCTGCCACCAAATAGTGGCATATTTACACTAAATCTCATCAAGGAGGTTCTTTTGGTGCATGAATTTGGGTCTCTGGGGAATTTGGTCTGCCTTTCAAACCACAGCTCAGTGTAATGGCAGTTGTATCACACGATGAATTAATGGGCTGTTGGAACCACAGAAGGATAGGGCAATCTCTTTATCTCAAAAATATAAAGAGATTTTTGCTGTCAACAACTATGATTTAGGATGCGCGCGGGGGTGGTTCATAGGCTGGACACTGGAGATCATCCTCCCACCAGGTCAAGGCCGATCCTCCAATCAAGGGTGGTGGAAGAAGTAATAACCAAGGAAATTGACAAGCTATTAGTGCAAGGGATGCTCGAACTGTTGAAGAGTCCATGGGCTTCTCCTGTTCTTATTGTAAAAACGAAGGGCAGTACTAACTGTGTAGTAATTGTCTACCAAAAGCTCAACAGCATCACCAAAAAGGACTCATATCCCTTACTGCAGATTGATGACAATTTGGATCAGCTAGGGGAGCTTATTTCTTCTCAGCTATGGACCTGATCTCAGTCTACTGGCAAATCGAGTTGCCACTGGCAGAGCAGGAGAAGTGCACTGTAATCACATCCAAAGGTCTTTTCCAACCAAATTTGGATGCCACAAGGGTTGCGTAATGCCCCAGCTACATTTCAACGAGCAATGGATAATATTCTGGGGGACCTAAAACTGTCGTGTGTCCTTGTATACCTTGATGACATTAGTGTTTTCTCCTGAACCTTCTCTGAACACCTCAACCATTTAGAAGCTGGATTCCACCAGCTCGCTGAGGCCAACATCAAAATTAAACCCTGGAAATGCCACTTCTTTAAGGACCAGATAGTACCTGGGGTTCGTGGTTAATGCCACAGGGCTGAGACCTCAACCAGCCAAGGTGGAAGCTATTTGAAAAATTACCCCACTCAACAGCAAGCGGGATATATGGGTCTTTTTGGGAATGGTCATATATTACTGGCGCTTCATCCCTAACTTCAGCTGTATTGGGGGCCCACTATTTGAGTTATTAAGAAAGGACACTATGTTTGAATGGATGGAACGTCAGCAACGTGCTTTTGATATTCTTCTAACAGCGTTAACCAGTGCGACAGTGTTATGCTATCCCAATTTCAAAAAGTAGTTCATTGTTCAGATGTATGCACCCCTTTTCGCTATAGGGGCAGTCTTATCCCAAAAAGATGAGGAAGGAGAAGAGTACCCCATAGCATACTACAGTCATAGCCTGAACAGCCATGAGCGCAATTATACTGTGACTGAGCAGGAGTGCTTAGCAGTGATCTACGCCTATAAGAATTTTCAGGTGTATTTGCATGGGGTGAAATTCAAAGTTATAATGGATCATGCCTCATTACGCTGGTTACAGAATCTTAAGGAGCCTGAAGGGAGTCTGGCCTGATGGGCTCTTAAACTGCAGGCATACAACTTAAAAATTATTTACTGACCCGGAGCAAAACACCAAAATGCCAATTATTTATTGAGATTACCCACAATTGCAGTTACAGCGGATCTGAGTGATATAATGTTCAATAGATGCTTAGCGACAAGTATGGCGATGAGCCGTTCCCATTCATCAAGGTATTGGATGGGATAAGGGCCAATACGTTCCAGAAAAATGGGGAATTATATAAGCAGATAGGGGACACTACTGTGAATATCCCAAGACCTTCCGCCCACCCAACTGTTATCATGGGCGCACATAGGGCCATTTGGCATGGTGACATGTGCAAGACATTGAAATTATTGTGTCCTCGGTATTACTGGTAAATTATGAACTTTGATGTGCTTGATAATATCTCCTCCTGTCACCAGTTCCAAGTGGAAAAGCCGTTATGCCAGAAGACCTCATACTGGTTAGTGAAGCCACACACTTTGATGCATACGGTTTTCCTAGATGTTGTTGGCCCTCTGCCAATGGGAGCTAATCAGTCCAAGTACATTTTGGTGGCAATTAACCACTTAACCTGGTGGGTTGAAGCCAGGGCAATATGAGACTTAGGTTCAGCCACAGTGGCCAAATTCATAATGGGATGCATTATTCAGCGGCATGGCTGCCCTCAGCTCCTCCTTACTGATAACGGAACTATCTTCATTTCCCAAATTCTTCCAAAGCTTAATGAGCTAATGGCCATTCAGGGGGTTTTGACAATATCATACCACCCTGAATCTAACAGAATGGTGGAGCGGGTCAATGGGACTTTAGTGAATATACTCTGTAAATAAGTACTGGATCAAACCTCAGATTGGAGCTCCCTTTTGTCCACCACCATCTTTGCTTATAATATTAGTTATCATTCGGCAATGAGGAAGAGTCCCTTTCAATTACTATATGGCTGACACCCTGCCCTTCTGGTGCTGCTATACTCCTGTGTAGAAGATACTGGCGGAATGGATCCCCAATATTATTTGATGACTCTAGCTGACACCTTATAAAATTAAAAACTGAAACATACTTGTTCAGTTTAGCCAAGAAGATTAAGACTCAAGCTGCTGATCAGGTATGGCGTAGTGGGTTAGCACAGTTCAAAGATGGGGACATGGTCCTATTCCACGATCAAAACAGTTTTTGGGTGGAAACACAAGTTGGCCAGTATCTGGATTGGGCCATTCAAAGTTGATGAGAAGACCAGGGTGGACACATATACTATCAAGGACCCTGCTAGCAGTCAGATCATCAACTGAGTGCATGCAAAGTTTGTAAAAATTTACTCCATTGGGTTGATTATCGGAGGTCAACCCTAGTAATCTTTTTACTGCACAGGTTCAATTTCCTCGTGCACCTCGCGTTGTAAGAATATATATAATCTGATAATAGTATGGATGACTATTATCCATAGTCGAGTTAGAATTATCTTCAGGCCCAACGCTTCAGCTGGTATTTCCAATAATACTGAATATTGCACTCTTAAGGATTCGTTCCCTAAAATTCTGTCCACTTAATCTTTGTTAAGATCCTCTGATGACAGTCCCTTTGGCCCAACACACAGTTGGCAGCAATCCCTTAGCTGTGGTTCCCTTCATCTCTAGATCCCCTGCTCAGATCTCTACTCTTCTCTGAGAGTCTACCAATTATTGCCTTCTGCAATAATATCCTTGAGATGGAATCTTCACGCTAGATGCTGATAGTCTAACTATTACCAAATCTACAGTCAAACTAATAAGGTTCTTTATTAGTTCTTTCCCAACTGTAAACTTGTGTCAATCAGTGAGTATTTTCCAGTGTAATGCTTGAGTGTTCTACTACTATACTACTTTACTACTGTACTACTACTTTTGAATTTTGAGTGTTTTTTATTATAGTGAATTCTAGGGAATTTATAGGGGATTTAGCTGTCTAACCCTCAGTTGACACCTCTTTCAATGAAATGGCAGCTGTTGCCATTGAATCACCCTTCCTCGTCTTGGCAGCAATGGTCTTCCCCATCCTGACTAGGATTCTGATGTTAGACATCCTCGAGACCTGAAATGAAAAGAGTCAGAAATGTATCCTTAACATTTTCCTCTCAATCCAAGCGAATCATCCATAATTGGCTAGCAACCAATTGATTTGCTAGTTGCAGGTGGCATCACTTGCCTCGCAACTCATTAAACATTCCCAATCAGTTGGTGATGAAACCTGACTGATCCCAATTGGTACACCTGATAGTTAATTACTATCAGATGCCCTTATTTCTTCAGCCATTCCTGCCCAATGAGATATTAAGTATTCATCCAGATTGATCCCTGATGGATACAACCAGATAAATATCCTAAAATCCCCCAAACGTAGTTCCTCCAAAATTTGGGTCAACCGATTTCCAATTCACTTCGCCTTAGGGAATTTTTCCCCTAGTGATACCAGGTAATCTAGCAGGCTGGGAATATGGGCAAAAATCCCAACACATCCCCCTCTTGCCTAGATTTCCAGTGAGAAAAGGACTGGGCATGGAAACACCACTTTGGACACCTGGTCAAATACTTCATTGGTTCAAGTGGAGTACTTCATCAATACTCAATGCTGCTTGGGATGACCTTCAGCATATGGCATTCCTCCTCTTCCTCCTCGCTACTGCCTACTCAGAGCGCAGTTCCCATGACCTCTTGTCATGCCAGGCGATTGATTTACTCATGATGATCTTTTTCCCAGGATCCAGGTTTTCCCCCTGTCAGGGTATATGACCTGCTGTCATATTCAGGTTTCTCAGTCTGGCGTCCTAGAATTCCTGATTCTCTCCTCATCCTAGACAGGAGACTCTTGCCATCGATATTTGTCTCATGGCTTAATTAAGAATACTCATTTATATTTGCCTTTGTTATTTCTTTTATAACCTCTTGGCTGTAAGTCATTCTTCCCTCGGAAAGCTTATTTCATTAATTTTATGAAATTAATTTCCCAAAATTGGAGCCTAATGGAGTGTAGGGTGCATAATGTCAACTTCTATATCAGTCTGACATCCCCCCTCTAGTCCTGCTCATATGTCGAACTTGGAGTCTTGCTACCAACAGCTTCTTAACAGTCTATCCAATTTGGACCTCCGCCTCTTTCAGTGAATGAGTCAGGATGCTCGGCGGACCCTCTTCTATGGTCCTTCCAGGACTCATATGCCTAGCCTGGTGCAAGCAGCTAGTCCTTCCATCAAGTTACCAGAAACAGTATCCAATCCCATCAAAACCAGGCGTGCCATCATTTTTAATAACTCTCAGCTGACTCTTCCCTTGCAGTTGATCCCCAAGTTGGACTTCAAAACCCTTCTGGATTCAGCTCCTTTCACTGAGGCTCTGAACATCATTGTCAATGCTCTGGAGGTTATGCTGACTGCTCCAGATCGTTCATTCCTGGCCAGGTCAGATTTGCTCCCTGAGTTCCTCTTCCAGCTTGGTCAATTCTACAAACCTGCTGTATTGGTTTCTGAGCTCACAATTGGGAACAGCATTCATACTGAGCTCCCCTATGCTGAACTTTGCGCGCAAGTCACCGAGGCATTGTCATTAGTGCTGAATCCCTCAGATCTGGACAACCTTCTGGATCAGGATACTGCCGCTTATGCTCTCCACTTTGCCAGCCAAGTTCTTCAAAGTTGGTCAACGAAGCTCCCAGCCTCACCTGACTTTCATTGGTCATTCAGCTTCAGCTTCTGTGAAGCTCATAGTCATTGTTTACAGGATGCAATCCATTTGTTACATGACTACCTCTTTCTCTGGAGCTTCCCATCGCTATCTTCCATTGATGGCGCTAATTGGGGGTATGATTTGACAACCTCCCTTGAGTATTCCTTCTTTGCTGCTGGCTCACATGTCTGGTGTTCTTGATGAGGCCTGTTGGCAGGCACTCAAGACAAATCTTCCAGTGCTGGTGCCTTATCAGGATTACTTGGGGTTATTCACTGATTGCCTCTTCCTTTATTGCTGTTTTCCACCCTGCTCCTGGGGTTTCACGATTGGCATCTTCTGACATATCTATTTCTCTTCCCCTAGTCACATTTTCTCAGGGCTCAGCATCCGCTCAACAAATGTGGTTTCAAGTAGGACTCGCCCTTGCAAGTGTCCAATTGCATATCAATTTTGACAGACTATTCCTCCCTACTGCAATCCATCCTCCCTCCCCCAAGAGGCGACATAGGCGGAATCATCCCCGCACTGAGGACAATTAAAAATAAAAAATAAAAATTTTATAAAAATATATTGGCTTCTTTTTTCTTATCTACGCTTTTTACATATATATATATATATTATTTTTTCCAATATTTATTTTTTTTTTTTTTTTTTCTATGGGACTTGACCTTGTTTCAGTTCAGAGGTCCATCTTTTCCCCCAAACTGGATCCTGGGCACTTAAACCTACCAGTTTTCTATGGTTCAGAGGTCCTTTTTTCAGACTTAACCATCTAGATTGGTTCAGAGGTCCTTTTTTGGACTTGACCTAATCATTAGGACATGACCAACTTAATGGTTCATTGGTCCTTTGGGAACTCTTTTTTTTTATTTTTTTCTTTGATCCATCGCTTTAAATATTTAGTGTGGACTCGATTTACTACTCTTCCATCCAAGAGATTCTTGATGGAATAAGCATCAGTCGCCATCTTGGTGATTACTTCAAATGGACCCAACCATAGTGCATCCAACTTGTTTCTTCATCTGAAACCATGCATATTGCAATAGGCAACTCTTTCTCCTATTTGATATTCTTCTAATGGCAGTCAGTTTTTATCATCCATCAATTTTGCTCGTATCCTTTTCTTTAAGGTATTATTGAATGCTTGCAATTGCATATTGATCAGGATACTTGTCAGTCAGTTCAGGTATTGTTTAGTACTCATCCCCAATGTAGGTTCTACTACCAAATATAATATTGGTGGTAATGCAGCCTTCCTTCCATAAAGTAATTCAAATGGCATCTTTCCCATTGCTGTATGATGACTAATGTTGTAGGTGAACATCACCAAACTCAGGTATGTTCCCCACATGGAAGTTCTCCCTGCAACTAGCTTCCTCAGCGTCGCGGCCAGTGTCCCATTGACCCATTCTACCAGTCCATTCATCTCCAGCTGATATGGTACTGACACAACCCCTGGATCCCCATTATTTCATTTAGCCTCAGGATCACATGGGATGTGAAGTTGGTCCCATTATCGCTCAGTATAACTTGTGGACACCCATGCTGGTATACTACTTGATCCAGGATGAATCTCGCAGTACTGGTAGCATCAACTCGGGTTAATGCTTTCATTTTGACCCATCTCATCAGATGATTGATGGCTACTATGATGTATTTCACTCCTCCTGTACTCATCGCCAACGGTCCCATCACATCAATAGACACCGTGTGCCATGCAAATCCAGGTCAGACTAGTCAGTATCCAGTTGTATTCTTGTGTGGTTTATGCAGTTGGCATTCCACACAACAAGCCAGATGGTCTGCGACATCATAATTAATTGATTCCCAGTAATAATACTGGCAAATATGGTCAGTTGTTTTTCTCAGGCCTCCATGCCTGACAACCTTATGAGCGGCTTGAACAATCGCTGCTCTCTCCAATGGTTTTGGGAATAATAGCCATTTCCCATTTATCATCTTGAATACTTGTCCATCCATGGTCTCAGTGTTTTCCATCGCTTTTCAAAGCGCACTTTGGATTTCTTGAGGCTCATCCTCAATTCTTCCTTTGACCATTCTCTGGAATAACTCATCCACCTGCAGATATACCAACTGGACCATTGGTAACTGTGATAAGCCATCCGCGTTTTGGTGAGAAGCCCCCACTCGGTGGACTATCTCATAATCATAAGCCTGAAGTTTGAGTGCCCATTGGGCCAGTCATCCTTCAGGTTCCCTCAGATTGTGCAGCCAACGCAATGAAGAGTGGTCCATCACCACCTTAAAGTGCGTTCCATGGACATACACCTGAAACTGTTTACAGGCGTAAATGACTGCAAGGCATTCACGCTCAGTTACGGTGTAATTCCTCTCTGCAGCAGAGAGTGTCTGGCTCACATATGCCACTGGATGTTCGTCCCCAAGTTCATCTACTTGGCTCAATATGGCGCCAATCGCTGTCAATGAAGCATTGGTTTGAATGATAAACTCCCAATCAAAATTCAGATATTTCAGAATCAGCAAATTTATCAGGTACTGGCGTAACTCATCAAAGGAGTCCTGAGCCTCTTCATTCCATATGAATCCTTTTTTGGATCCTTTAATAAATGGAATAAAGGCTCAGCTATTTGGGGTGAAGTCCCAAATAAATCTTCTATAGTATCTGACCATCCCAAGGAATACTTGGATGTCTTGGACACTCTTCAGCACAGCCATCTGTTCAATAGCTGCTATCTTCTGGGGTTGCAGCTGCAATCCATTTGCATTGATCACAAATCCCAGGTATTCAAGCTCCTTCTTGAAGAAGTGGCACTTCCATGGCTTGATCTTCAGGTTAGCCATGGACAGTCTCTTAAACACTTCCTCCAAGTGCTGAAGGTGATCAGTAAACGTCCTACTGAACACATTTATATCATCCAGATATACCAAGATGCATGACAACTTCAGGTCACTTAATACCATATCCATGGCCCTCTGGAACGTTGTGGGTGCATTACAGAGACCCTGGGGCATCCTAGTCAGCTGGTATAACCCCTGTGCGGTGATAATTGCACATTTTTCCTGGTCTTCTGCTGGCAAGTCAATCTGCCAGTATCCTGAGATTAGGTCCATCATGGAGAAATACTTCGCTTCTCCTAATCAGTCTAGCACATCATCAATCCTTGGTAGGGGATATGAATCCTTCTTCATAATTTTATTCAGCCTCTGATAGTCAATCACTACCCGATTTGATCTGTCTTTTTTCTTTATAATCAAAATGGGCTTGCCCAGGGACTTGATGATGGAACTAGAAGCCCATGCTTTACTAGTTTGCTGATCTCATCTTCCACTACCGCTTCAGAGGCTTTCAATCTTCAGATTGGTCTCATTCTTATCAGTAAATTTTCTCTGGTGTCAACTTTGTGAATTACGCCTTGCGCGCATCCCAAATTGTGATCATCCTGAGCGAATATTTCCCAATATCTCTCAAATAATTTGAGCACCTCCTCCTTCTGCCCTTCCAGCAGATCTGCGAGCTGCTCTTGATCAACTAATAGGTTGATGCTTTCAGCCGCTCCAGCCAGTAATCCCATTTCCTTGAGAGATCCAAAATCATGGAATTTTCTCAATTCTGCCTGTCAGGATTAAATGAACAAATGCAATGATTTGATTTTTCTTAATCTTCATCAGTTTTTCGCTTAAATTCGCCAAGAGAACTCGTATTTCTCCATGGCCTGGCATAATTATCCCAGGAGCCACCCAAGGCTCCACTCTGGACTTCTTCCAGGGGCTTCCAACTTCTCCATACAACAACTCCAGAATCTCTAGAGTCAACCCTGTGTCGACTATCATCTGTGATCTGGCCAGTATGGTTTCTTCTTTCTTGATCCGCAAAGGAATTCCCCAGTTCTCTAGGATCTCAGCTGACATCTCCTGTCACTTTCTACCAACTAATTGGTACTGAATTGGTACAATGCCATCATTGTATATCAGGTTAATGAAATTATTTCTCCAGTTCAATGGAACTTCACCATTCCTTTGATATACTAATGGTAACGTCTGACCCAGGATGGTCAACGTATTATCCTCAAAGTTACATTTAACTCCATATTTCTGCAGAAACTCTGTTCCAATCAGGATATCATAGTTTTGATTCACCAAAACTATTGCTGGTGCGGATACCACCAATGACCCAAATCATAGTGGCAGCGCACTATATGCTCCACAGGAAACGGTGGTGTTCAGCCCAGCTGTTCCATATTCCTTCTTGTGTTCCAAGTCTGGGGAGATCTTCATCTTCTTCACCAGCTTGGTTGACACAATGTTAATGGGTGCTCCGCTGTCAACTATCACCCATATCCTTACTCGATTCACCTGAATATCTATATATGTACACTTGGTGTATTGTAATAGGGTATTTACTGAGTGAATTGCAGCGTTATTAGCCAAATCTAGGGTATTAATGATCTGCGCCAATAATTCAGGAAAAAAATTCTTAATCATGCTAAGGGGAATTGACAGGTTGGCCTCATCTAAGCAAACATTGGTTAACTCATCAGGATTCTTGGCAGTCCAAATCTTCTCTGCCAGTTGTCAGGTGTATGGCCGGGCAACCTCCTGAACTACCTTGGGGTCGATCTTCTTCGCCCCAGCTCTGGTCACAGCGTTTATGCCCATGTTGACCACTTGATATATTGGATCCTGCTCGTCATCCACGAACAGATCGCTGATATCTATTTCTTCATTCATCACATCAGGAGGAACAGGTTTCTCCGCCATCCTAGACTGTTCCTTGTCTAGACAGCGGGACCTTTTCCCAAATCCTTGGTGGCTGCTATTTCCTTAGCCTGGACCATATTAACTTGATCCTTTGGCTTTTTGCAGTGTGTGGAAAAATGCCCTTTCCCGCCACACTGAAAGCAGACCTTTTCCTTCTTGTTTAACTGATTGTAATCCTCAGGCTTATTCCCCAGCACAGTTCAGTTAAAAGTCTCCTTTGCTCCTTCACCTCCCTTTGTGGGATTCTAAACTTTGGACTGGATTTGACTTGAAGCTTCTATTAGGAGCATCTAACGTTGCTCCCAAAATCTTCAAATTGTCTACCATTTGTGAGGTAGTTATCTTGGTTGCAAATACAGTAGACATCATTTGATGCAAATTGTGATAGGGCTGAAGGGCCACTTGCAAGGCGATTCTTGCATCAAAGTCATCTAACACCTTTGCTCTGGCCAGGATCTGTGATTTCTGGTAGAATCGATCTGCAAAGTTTGCAAGAGACTCATCTTTATGGAATTGAATTCCCATAAAGTCTTGCTTGCATTTTGACATGTGGGTTGGACTGCCAAATTCCTTCATTATTGCTGCCTTAGCCTCAGCATAAGACCAGCTGTCCCCCTCCAGGTGGGGTAACACCAGATTCTGGCAATCTGTGTTTAGGCAGTTCATGACTGTCAACGCCTTCTGACGATCCCCGTATCCATTCATGGTCATGTCAAATAGTCAGAAAAATGCTGGGGCGTTATCCCAATGGAATGTAGGCAATTTAGGGGTTGCTCTAAATTCCTTTAAGTCAGTTCAGGCTGACTCTCTTGGGTTGGCTACTCAGTTTACTTGCGGAGTGTCATTGGGCGTCATCTCCAAAATAGCATTGAATGCGGGCAGCATATTTCTTGGGGTATTTGTCTTCCCAAGTATCATTCAAAGACTTCCTTCTTCAGCATCATTGGCCATGTCAGACTCGCTTGCACTTCTGTGTGCTTTCAATTTCTCTATTTCTTTCAATAACTTCTCAATGTCCACACCAAATTTTCTCAAACAAACGTGATCCACTTCACATTCCATTTTCAGAAATAGGAACTCTCAGATGAGGTCTCCTTCTTTCTTCTTTAATGAGTTTACTTTGCCAAGTAACTTGTTCCCAAAGTTGGCTACGTTGTCAACTCCTTCCTCCACCTTGGTTACTCGTTCCTCCAAGGCTGCAAACTCCCAGTGGTCTGCAGAGTTTAAAGCGTTCTGGTTCACTGTGGCAATCTCAGTCCACAACCTACACATCTCTTCTTTGTACGACATTCTGGATTAATTCTTCTACTCAACTATCCCTGTAGTGAGCACCAACTTGTAAAAATTATAGGTTTCCATTGGGTTGATTATTGGAGGTCAACCCTAGTAATCTTTTTACTGCACAGGTTCAATTTCCTCATGCGCCTCGCGTTGTAAGAATATATATAATCCAATAATAGTATGGTGACTATTATCCGTAGTCAAGTTAGAATTATCTTCAGGCCCAACGCTTCAGCCAGTATTTCCAATAATACTGAATATTGCACTCTTAAGGATTTGTTCCCTAAAATTCTGTCCACTCAATCTTTGTTAAGATCCTCTGATGACAGTCCCTTTGGCCCAACACACAGTCAGCAGCAATCCCTTAGCTGTGGTTCCCTTCATCTCTAGATCCCTGCTCAGATCTCTACTTTTCTCTGAGAGTCTACCAATTATTGCCTTCTTCAATAATATCCTTGAGATGGAATCTTCACGCTAGATGCTGATAGTCTAACTATTATTGAATCTACAGTCAAACTAATAAGGTTCTTTATTAGTTCTTTCCCAACTGTAACTTGTGTCAATCAGTGAGTATTTTAGCAGTGTAATACTTGAGTGTTCTATTACTATACTACTTTACTACTGTACTACTACTTTTGAGTTTTGAGTGTTTTTTTATTATAGTGAATTCTAGGGAATTTATAGGGGATTTAACTGTCTAACCCTTGGTTGACACCTCTTTCAATGAAACGGCAGCTGTTGCCATTGAATCACCCTTCCTCGTCTTGGCAGCGATGGTCTTCCCCATCCTGACTAGGATTCTGACATTAGACATCCTCTAGACCTGAAATGAAAAGAGTCAGAAATGTATCCTTAACGTTTTCCTCTCAATCAAGCAAATCATCCATAATTGGCTAGCAACCAATTGATTCACTAGTTGCAGGTGGCATCACTCGCCTCACAACTCATTAAACATTCCTAATCAGTTGGTGATGAAACCTGACCAATCCCAATCAGTACACCTGATATTTAATTACTATCAGATGCTCTTATTTTGTCAGCCATTTCGCCTGATGAGATATTAAGTATTCATCCAGATTGATCCCTGACGGATATGACCAGATAAATATCCTAAAATCCCCCAAACATAGTTCCTCCAAAATTTGGGTCAACCAATTTCCAATTCACTTTGCCTTAGAGAATTTTTCCCCTAGTGATACCAGGTAATCTAGCAGGCTGGGAATATGGGCAAAAATCCCAACAGGGGTAATGTCATGATTCCAATATGATTGGATGATAAGCCCTAAGTTATTATGGTGGAATAGGTAGGATCCGCCAAGTTTAATATGAGTAATGATTATTTGAACGCCTTAAGATGAGGCAATATTGGGTTGTTGGGAAATCGCCTCAAATTAGGTGATTGTGAAATTAACAAATGAAGAATTGACAGAACCAATGAGATATGGCGAATTAAATTATCAAGTCATGGAAGCGGTAGCATCTGAATTTTCTACAA
The DNA here is from genome assembly GCA_022478985.1 of Massospora cicadina. Classification (NCBI taxonomy): domain Eukaryota; kingdom Fungi; phylum Entomophthoromycota; class Entomophthoromycetes; order Entomophthorales; family Entomophthoraceae; genus Massospora; species Massospora cicadina. Next base: position 16,435 of record JAKSZP010011159.1, read on the forward strand.
TATAGGTGAGACAAGATGATTAAGAGGAGGAGGTTGTTAGTAGTTTAAAGTTAGCGGAACAGTGAGAATCCGCTGTATTAAATATATTATATAAAGGAGAGTTGTGGGAGCGAGTGCTCCATATTTTTTCTAAGTTTATTCCGTCATTTCAAGGAGTACGATCAACACATCATTGGTCTTAATTACTCAGTGGGATGAACCCTGTGCAAAATCCTATGGTGTATCTCTTGAATACCGCCAATTTTATAACATTCCTCATGTCAATACCAATCTTTCTCATTGGTCAACTTCTCCCTTATAATAAACCCCCTCACTAATACATCGTTTTTCTTTTATATATTTATGCTATCTTGGTCTTTCCTATGCGTGGACCTCTTCATGGAGATCTCACATAATGTTAACCATTTATTTATAAATACAACAAGTCTATCCACCCATGCACCGTTGGGTCGCACAGGTTCTCTCCAAACTAGGGCACCTATACCCTACCATTCCAAGCACCGCTTGTAAACATTTTGGTTAGTTCTTATAATAATAGTCATATTCACCTTATGTTATTATGGCTCAAGCACTCTCTACTGGGCTCAAGTAAATTTAATACTTGCGACTAGTTATGGCGTTGGCCCTATGCACTGTGCACTACCACGCTGGAAACTGGAGAGTTATAAACACTCTCCTTACAAGAACCTCCTCCTGCTGTCTTCCCATCAGATCAGCGAGTTGCTCTTAATCAACCAATAAATCGATGCTTTCAGTTACCCCAGCCAGTAATCCCATTTCATCAAGGGTCTCAAAAACTTGGAATTTTCTCAATTCAGATGTCAGGATTAGATGAACAAATGCAATGATTTAATTCTTCTCAATCTTCATCTGTTTTTCACTCAAATTTGCCAGAAGAACTCGAATTTCTCCATTGTCCAGCATAATTATTCCAGAAGCCACCCAGGATTCTACTCTGGACTTCTTCCAGGGGCTTCTAATATCTCCATACATCAGCTTAGGTTCTCCAATGTCAACCCATGTGTCAACTATAATCTGTGATCCTGGCAGTATGGTCCTATAATCCTTGATCCCCCACGGAATTTCCCAATTTTCCAGGATTTCTGTTGGCATTTATCATCACTTTTGACCAACTAATTGGTATTGAATTGGGATGATGCTGTCATTGTAGATCAGATTGATGAAGTTATTCCTCCTAGTTAGTGGAGCTTCCCCATCTTTTTGATAAACCAATGGTAACTTCTGACCCAATATGGTCAATGTATTATCCTCAAAGTTACATTTAACTCTGTCTTTTCATAGAAACTCCATTATAATCAAAAAATCATAGTTTTGGTTGTCCAAAACTATTGTTGGGGCGGATACCACTAAAGATCCAAATTGAAGTGGTAGAGTGCTATACGCTCCACAGGAGATGGTGGTATTTGGACCTGATGTCCCATAACTTTCTTGTGTTCTAAATTAGGTGAGGCCTTCATCCTCTTCACCAGCTTGGTTGAGACAATATTGATGGGCGCTCCACTGTCAACTATCACCCTTACCCGTACTTGATTAACTAGTATATCTATATATGTACACTAAGAGTATTGTAAAATTTATTTACTTAGTGTATAGTGGCATTATTTGCTTAATCAAGGGTGTGAAATATTTACACTGATAGATCAGTAAATAATTCCTCGATCACGCTAAGGGAGATTGACAGGTTTGCCTCATCTAATTTGACTTCAGTCAATTCTTCCAGTTTATCCATGGCTTGAATCTTGTCCGCCAGTTGTCACACATATGGCTGAGAAACTTCCTTAATTATTTTGGGGTTGATCCCCTTTGCTCTGGATATGGTTACCATGTTCATGTCTAAATTGACCACTTGATATAGCTGATCCTGCGCATCTTCAATGAACAGGTCAATGATGTCAATTTCTTTGTGCATAATATTAAGAGGAATAGGTTTTTTGTAGCTCTAGACTGTTCCCCATCTAAGCCATAGGCCCTTTTTCTGACTCCTGTGCAGGTTAAGACTTTTTTCTTGGACCACATTGATCTTTTCTTTATACTTCTTGCAGTGTACAGCGAAGTGTCCTTTTCCTCTACACTGGTAACAGAGTTTTTCCTTCTTATTGAACCACTTAAACTCTTCAGGATTATTTACCAGCATGGTTCAATTATTGAACTCCTTAGCACCCTCAGTCCCCTTTGTGGGACTCAAATTCCTTACTGGATTTGTTTTGAAACTTATGTTTGAAGCATCAAAGGTATCTCCTAAGATTTTCAAATGATCCAGAAACTGCAAGATAATAATCTCCATTGCAAACACAGAAGGCATCATTCAATGCAAATTGCAATAGGACCAAAGGGCCGCTTACAGTGTGATACATGCATTAAAATCATCCATCACTTTTGTTCCAACCACTATCTGCAATTCTTGGTAGAAACGATCAGCAAAACTTGCTAAGGATTTATCTTTCTGAAACTATATTCCCATGGATTCTTGTTTGTGCTTTGACATGCGCATAGGACTTCCAAACTCTTTCATAATGGCCGTCTTGAACTCTTAGTATGACCATCTGTCCCCCTCTAGATGGTGCAACACTAAGTTCTGACAATCAGTATCCAAGCAATTCATCACCATCAAAGCCTTTTGACAATTAACATAGCTAAACATTTTCATGTCAAATAATCAGAAAAATGTAGGGACATTATCTGAGGAAAGTAGGTAATTTTGGCATCACTTTGAATTCCTCTAAAGTTTCTCTAGCCACCACTCTTGGTTTGGCTACTCTACTAACTTGAGGAGTAATTTTGACAGTCATCTTCAAAATGGCTGTGAAGGCAGGCAGCATATTTCAAGAAATATCCGCCTTTCCAACTGGAGTTTGTGGAGTTCTTTCTTTGGCATCAGTTACCGCATAGGGCTCACATTCACATTTATGAGTCTTCAACTCCTCAACTTGCTTAATCAGCTGCTCTATATCTGTGCTGAATGCCCAGAATTGAATGTGATCCGCTTCATGTTCCATTTTCAAGAATAAGACTTCTCAAACTAAATCTCCTTCCTTTTTCTTCAATGACGTTACTTTTCCTAGTAACTCATTGCTAAAACTAGCAAAAGTTTTGACTACTTCCTTGATCTTGGTAGCTCTCTTCTCCAATGCAGCAAATTTTTGATGATCTGCAGAGTTCAAGGCGTTCTTGTTGACGGTTGCCAACTCCATCTAGAGCTTTCTTGACTCGACCTTTTATATCCAACTCAAATACAACCCCTGTAGTGAGCACCAATTGTTAAAATTCTAGGGGCTTCGTTATTCGTTCACAAATATTAACCCCTAAAATGATAACTGCACTGTTTCAGTTTTGTGCAATCTTCACATTGTCTGATGATATATGATTGATAATAGTATGAAGACTATTATCCATAGTTTAATAGATCACTAGTGTTGGGTCCAACGCTTGACCAGTATTTCTCCTTAAAATACTCAAGATGTCCTCAATAGGGATTCATTCCCATATTCACCTAACTTGATCCACTCCCAGATCCTAGTTTATGGCCTCTCTTTGGTGACACACAGTTGGCAGCAATTCCCATCTCAGTTCAGCTTCTCTTATCTGGATCCTCAATTCTAACTCTATCCTAAAGAGCCTCCAATTAAAGCACATAGCTGTAAGTTCCTTAAAAAAGAATAGAACTAATAATGGATTCTGGTAAAGTGTAAAGTAAAGTGTTTTTTCTGGTAAAATATTATGTTTTTTATTAGGTGAATTTTTAGGGGAATTTATAGTGAGAATTCAGTGCCCAACCCTTGGTTGGCACCTCATCTATGAAACGGCAGCTGTTGCTATTGAATTACCCATTGTCATCCCATCAGTGATGGTCTTTCCCATCCTGGCTAGGATTCTGTCATCAGTCATAATTGAGACCTAAAAAAGAAAGAGTCAGAAAATGTGTCCTTAACTTTTTCCTCTCAGTCCCAGTGAACCAACCATATTTGGCAAGTGATCTGCTTAGATAATGGGACTTGTTACCCATTAAGGCAGGTCATGAATCATTTAATTGATTTGCTAGTTGCAGTCAGAATCACTCACCTTACAACTTGATCCTTAAATTCAAAATTGGTTGGTGATGAAACCTGATGATCCCAATCAGTACACCTGATAGTTAATCAATCAACTATCAGATGCCCCATCAGCAACTCTGCCTGATGAGATCTTAAGCTTCACTCAGATTGATCCCTGACAAATCTGAACCAGGCAAATTACTTAAAATCCCCTGAACTTTGTTAACCCAAAATTGGGGTCAACTGATATCCAATTCACTTGCTATAAGGATTTATCCCCTAGTGACCCATGGTAATCTAGATGGCTGGGAATATGGGCAAAAATCCCAAAATGGGGGCAAAGTGGTTGCCCTATTTCTGACCCTCAGAACGTGTACCTGCTGTCCTGGAGGCTCACTCTACCCTAAGCCTTGACAGAGTGAGGGAGACCTATGATTGGATTAGAGAGTAGTACTATTGGGAGGGAATCATGAAAACTATTAATGAAGTCTTGGATGCCTGCCTAATTTGTAAAAAGCAATCCAGTTTCAAGACTAAATACCAATATCAACCTCCTATCCCTCAACAACCATTCCACACCATAAGCCTAGATGTGGTAGGTCCCCTCCCCCAGACTACCAGTGGGATTAGATATATCCTAGTAGGGGTTGATCACTTTACTAAGTGTATTGAAGCCATGGCTCTCCCATCCTAAACTGCAAAAGCCACTGCAACTTTACTGCATCAATATATTTTCACTTGCCTTGGCTGCCAACAGGTGCTACTCTGTGACAATGAAAAATTTTACCTCCAGAGTGGTCAAGATCCTGGATACCTCCAAGGGAGTGCAACAACTCTTCTCAGCACCTTATAATCCTTCTACAAATGGAACTGTAGAGAGAGCAAATGGAATTTTGGTTTCTATCCTATGGAAAATTGCCACTTCAGACCTGTTGCATTGGGATCAATTTCTGCCTAGTACCCTTATAGCCTACCAGATTAGCTATCACTGGACCCTGAATATATCCCCTTTACATGTCTTGTATGGTTGAGAACCTGGGGTACCCACCTTTTAGCTAAAAATGTTTTTTCTGCCTGGCTTGGTGATCCTGATAAAGCCATGAGAAGATTAGCTCAATGCATCATTTAGCTCCAATCTTAGGCTAAGCCTAACTTAGATAAAGCCAATATTAAAGAGGGCCAAGCTGCCAATGAGCTCTAGCCCCCTCTACCTTCCTTCCAAGTGTCAGATATGGTCTCATATTACTATAACTGCATCACCCCTAGAAGCGGCAAGCTGGGGTCAATTTGGGAGGGACCCTTCATCACCTACAAGAGAGGCAATGAATATTCTATTAAGTCTCTGGCTATGGGAATCATTATAAATCAAGTACATGGATGCTTTTTGTACCCCTATTCTCCCCCCAACATTCTTGAAGGGGGTAATATCAAACAATTGCTACCTTGGTTCAGGGAGAAGAATATTTTGGGTGCCGTTGGGACCATCTAGTACTAAAAAAATATTTTGGGTGCCAATAGTCTGAATTTTAATAATACTGAGCTGCCACTCTCTCAGCAGAATGATTTAACTTGGAGTAAAACAATTACTCCTCACCTTCAGCTGAATAGGGTAGATCAGGCTGCCCTTGTTACTCATGACCCCTGGCAGAATAATCTACCTGGGTTGAGAGGGTCACCCAAGCACTAGCTCCAGTTCAGTGCTTTTGTCTATAAAAACCACCCCCTTTTATAGGCTTGGGGGTTGCAAAAGGTGAAGAAATTTTACACACTAATGAAAAGCCACAGCCTGCAGAGATTGGCTGCAATAAAACTATTTTTAAGAGGGATGGTTAGTGAAATATATTAAATCCTTACCGCATGGTTTTATCATACCCGCGGTGGACCGTTCATCTAGTGTTTAGGCCAATTGAGGTGAAAAGATTTTCACAAGCTCTGATAGGTCAGTTTGCCCTCTCATCAAAGCTGCGATGCCTCCCACCTATAATGAATCTTATACCATTTCCCACTATTAGCCTTTGAATACCCCCAAATACTGGGAGAAGGCATTCTAATAAGGTATCACTTATCACACTCTGGGACCAGATTGGAATAATACATTTATAAATTATTTTATAGTTTTACATATTGTAATTGCAGCCAAATATTTTGGCATCTAAAAGTTCGATACATTGTTGAAATCCTGCTGAATCAGCACTTGCGAGCAACTAGCTACCAGGATTCCAGCATTAGCTAAGCTGCATAAAACGTGTAAGTCACCTCGATTATTTTTTTAACTTGTAAAAGTCACTCTACTCACTTTAAGCCTACACAGCCTGTAGTTACCGCTGTATTGCATCTATTTTATATACCCTTTCTGTGCTTGATGATAGCTTCAAGAAGAAACATTTATTAAGTTATCTAATCAATATCTGTCTGGGCCCATGGCGTTCTAAATTAATAGACCACATTCCTCAAATTCTTTAGCATTCTAAAGATTAGATCTTTACCGCTTTATAATCTAAAAATCAACCCCATGTTATGCCAAATTATATTATTTCACTAAGCAAACTGTTCTCGGTTAACATCTATCTGGTATCTTTTAACCTAAACAAACCTACCCAAACTTATATATCGATCTTATACGACATAGGGTGTAGCAAAATCATCAATTAAAACTATAGAAAAGCGAAACTACAAAAATACGTCTTACATTAACTAGACCAACGATCCTATTTTTTGTAATCTGTTCGAAGCTTAAAAGTTTGAATCAATTTGGAAGCTGGTGCGCTTTTAATTTAGTTAGTACTGTAAATAGAGCTTCCTGAAGCTAAAGCTCATGCGTGACTTTTTGAAATCTAGAGGGTTAACTATATCTGCGTAACAGTTTGTTTACAGCAACAATTTATTAAAAATAGCGTACATTTCTCCTTTGGGTGACTTTTAGAAAGTTTTAGAAGCACAAACGGGTTTTATTTAAGCAAAATAGACGCCACTCTGTAACTCTTCAATTCAAATCGATAAATAGTTTTAAAGCATTATGGCAACACTTGATTCCTGGCCCTAATAAGCAAAATATCTCCAACAAAATTAATAAACTTTTCTTATAATATTAAATAATGTTCAAACTATAACGACTTTGACATGTCTAAAAAACTGCGCTTTGTTGTAGCGGCTCATGACAAATCAATTCTTGTTGAAGTTTGAAATTATAAACATGCAAAACTGCCATTACAAATTCTTGGTTTAAGGTGTAAAAATCTTAAACTGTAGTGGCTTACGTTGTTAAATTTGTAAATAAATTGAAACGACAAACTACCAAAAGAATGGAAATCAACCACATAATTCATGCACTTTAGCTACACAGCTTGGCGAAGGTGTTCCACTTCCAATATTTTAGGTCTTCTATAAACTATTAATTTAGCAAATCTTAATTATTATCAAACAGAAAAAACTAAGTGCCTTAAATAAAACTAAATGTATCTAAAAGTTTATAAAAAATTCATAAGAATCCGTTAAAAAATCAAACGCCTTAAAATAACTATAAGTTCAAATCTAAAAATACGAGCCTGACAAGCAGAGTAAAACAAAATATCTGGACATAGCAGCACGAGTTATAATAAATACAGAAGTCTAAAAATGTTTTTTGCATAAGTACCTACGAAAGAAAAACGTCTCCCCAAAGCGTACGTGGAAGCTAATGAAAGTTTGGCCTCATATATGAGCGTTGAGTTTCGCGTAACCTTTCCAATATATAAGACATCCCAAGCCGACTCTAAAAGCGAGCAAATCAGGCACAAATCATAAAAATTACCCTGATCGTATTTTTCTCAAACTTTTTAAAGCCAAATTTTTCAATGGCATTAGTTAGTCCCCAACCAAAGTTGGAAAAGATGTGAGCCTCAGTCTTTTCTGAGGTCCTTAAATTGTTAGAAATCAAAATAAATTAATACCAATCAGAATTTTTAGGGGATGGTCTAAAGGTCTTCGTTTCCTCAACTTGCATAACGCGAGCATGATTTAAATTCCTTGTCTTTGAAATTAAGGTCTGGGTTTTAGGGTCAACGGCCGTTTCCTCGATGATATACGCCTCGGGGTTTTTAATAAACTACAAGTAAGTGACAAGAATAGCGAACCTACATTTCGTCCCCATTACGAGATCTTCCCTTTTTCAATATTATGCGTTTAGTGCGAAGGATTCCTTCAGAATCCATGAAACGTTCAATCACGTCAGAGCCGAGAACATGAGAAGCAAAAGGATTGGGATATCTCAGCCAAAACGCAATAGAAACATCCTTCCAACTATACCTAAACGATAGGTAAGTTTAAGCTTAAAAAATGTTTACTCAAAAAGATGAGTATGCTGATAAAATTTGACCATTCTTTAAGCAAATTTTAATCAAGCAAGCAAAGATTTAGCCAAAAGGTTATAGATGGTTGCAGCGAGATCAAGATTTTCATCAGAATTATCTCTGCCCTGAATGGTTACAACGGTGTTTAATTTTAAATAATGCAAATAGCTTATTGCCCTTATTTTACAATAGATTTTATTAAATTGCAATGAAACATATGGGTGGTAATGTGAGGCGGTTAACGTATATCGGCTTAAGTACAGATCAGCGACTGGTTTTAGAATATCGTTTACTGAAACTGGTATATCCACTCAATTTCTAGTACTCATAAGTTATCCGTGATGGCAAGTTCAATAATTAAGGTTGATTGGTGTTGTGATGAATCAGATTATGCTTTCACCCTCTTTCAGCCCAAAGCTTTAATTATCCCCTTAAACTAAACTCAGGCAAATTTACATCGCATTACAAAATTCGTATGCAACGTAATCGGAAAATTACGTTTGGTAATTTAGCCGAAGGCTAGGTTAAACATAAATTTTGTTTATAGAAGTAATATAGTGAATTAATTATTGGCATAATGACCCTCTTAGTTGTCATATTATAACAGAGGATGTATTAAATAGAAAATTGTAGAGAATCAGATTTTTAATGAGCATAAGATTTCTGAATTAAAAATTACTTCAAAGCCCCCTCCATATTGGGGCTATTTGTAAGTCTAGAGACCCAACCTCTTGGGTTAGATCAGGAAAAGTTCCCTATTAGGAAGAAGAAGGGACCTAACGCCCCTGTGGAGCCCTTGGCTCAATTGAGGGACTTGGGTCATGTAGTGGATGAATGTTGGGTCACTGCATTGGCACCAAAAAACCCCACCACAGTATCCCATTTGGCTGCTTCTGAGCTGATTGGAAAGATAACAGAGGTCTGCAATGAGGTAATGCAGGCCAGAAGCCTTCAACAGCAGCTTCCCCTCCCTCTGAGCCCCACTCCGCCATCCTTTATATCTTTAGGTAATAAGAAAATGTGCTCCAAAATTCAGAAAAGGGCTCCCAAGTCAGAAAACTGGATCCAGGACACAGAATCTGAAATTCTGGGTCCAGGAAAGCCAATCCATGTCAGAAATTCACTTTCAGGAAAATTTTAAAAAATCTTTTAAAAATTATCAGAATTGACTCTGGTGAAACCCAATCTGGCCATGCCTTCAATCCAGGTTAATCCACTTATGTTTGGATCAGTGAGGGTCCCTCCCTGGCAGATCCAATGCTTAAGTTGCCAAAGCTTTGGTAACCTGTGCATAAGTGGGATGATAAGGCCCTGAACCCTGGCTGAGTACCTTCAAGTACATCAGCCATCACTGCCAAAGAAAATGTATTCCAAGGCCCCCTTTCCCCTCTTCCCATATATAAGACAACTGTCTCTGTAAAGAGCAGTTGTCAGTCCATTTTTCCTCTAAAGTTTATTAAAGCTTCTATCACCAAAACCCACTCTGCAAGCTCCACCACTTTCTTTTATGATAATTTTGATTAACCCAGTGAAGTACTCAGCTTTCTGCATCCTAGGGCTGATGGTTATTAAGTGGGCCCTCCAAACCATCAATCCAATGGCCTACCAAATAGGGATTGCAATCCAAAAACTTGCTGCCAGCCTACAATATCAATCTTCTGCTTTGTGAGAGTTATTGGATCTGCTGAACTCTTCACAGCGACCTGGTTTCCATTTGGCACCTGGCAGACCCACTTTGGGATTGCCTCCTACTCCGCAATATAATCAGAGAATTCAGCCTGATCTGCCTCACTGATTCACTAGTGATTTGGCGCAATTCAGGTGGAGTGAGGCCATCTCCGCTAATTGTGATTATCTGTTCAGAGGTGAGGACTTGCCATCCACACAACCATGAGGTGGAAACCAGGCGCTGAACCAACTGGGCCATTCCGCTGAGGGCCAATCCAGCCCAAATATATTTTTAAAATTGATCTGCCACACTAGCAATGCACCTGACCTTCCTACCCAATCTGAAGACCCCAATGGGTGCAAGATGAGGCCCAAGGCCTCCCGATGGTCAGAGTGATTTGATTCAATTTGATTCATAAAGCCAATCATCATTTTGAAAATTTTGAAAATTTAAATGATTTTCAATTTTTTTTTAATGATAAAACAGTCCAAAATGGGTGGAATGGTAAATTCAAAGGTCAAAAACTGCAAACCCAGGAGGATTGGTCATCCTCTTTGCCTCTTCCACCCTTGGGGGATGCCCCAGCAAGACCCGCAGTTGCCTCCATTGCGGCCACTTGGTTTGTTATGGGGCCTTTGATATGTTTATTAACCTGCATTTCCCTCACCAGAATAATAGGGGATCCCTACTACAACTGCTCAGAACTGCTATGCCCTTGGCATTCTGGGCCTTCCACTGGGTTGTTACACACCCAGGTTGGAAGCCCAGTCTTACTTTAATTGGCAGATTCCATGACATTATTGTTATAAGTTTTTAATATGCCTTAACATCTTTTCACCATTTTAGCTTTTAGGTGATAGTGTCATCAAAGATAGTTTAAACTACTAGATACAATTATATCAAAAGTATAATAGATATTGGATTTGAGTTGTTCAGAATAAAATTTGGTGATCTCTGTAAACTTCTGAGTGCTGGCTACTCAACTACCCTTGGTAATAAGTACCAACTTTAACCTTTCAAGTGTGTTGCTTGCTTTAGCTCTCAAGTCTACTGCACAGATTCTGATGTGAGTATTTTTAGATTTTTATAGGAATTAGATGAGTTGGCAATAGTATGAAGACTATCACCCTAGTTGAGCTTTTCAAAACCATGTTTAGTATTATCTCCAATGCTAGAATGGTGCTTGTCCTCTAATCCTTAAAGATACTTTTGGAAAGCAAGGGAACTTCTCCCTCTGAATCTTCCTTCTGGTGAAATTTAACCTACTATTAGGTTCAGAGGTTCTATTTTTCTCTCTTAATGCAGGAGCCTGCAGAGATCTGGACAGTAATAAATAGTCAACAGAAATCTGCTCCTTCAACTCTAATCCCAATAATAAAAATACAAAAACTGTATAATATGCTAAATATTTGGTATTTAAGTGTCCAAGTATCTACTATATTTAATAAAATATATGGATATTTAACGGAAAATCTAATGCCCAACTCTTCCGTTGGCAACCCATTTGGAAACAACAGCTGTCACCAATGGATTAATACTCCAAATTCACACCCAAAAATATTCTTCCTCAACCGTCTAGTTTGACTCTGCTGGCAACTATAAATGCAACCTCTTCTGGGTTGAATCAAAGAATATGTCCCAATACTTTCACTCAATCCCAGCATATTGATCTTATTATGTTAGAAACCTCTTTAGGTAATAGGACCCTTTACCCATAAACAGCAGGCCATGTTACCTAAAAAGGTTAACTTTCAAGTTTCTATCAGAAGCATTGTCAACGCCCAGCAATTAATAGATCCCTTAGTCAATTGGGGACAAACTCTGATTGACTCTTACAAGATAATTAAATTTATCAGTAACTTGCATTCATTACCTATGCTTTTCTATGGTTCTATAGAATTTCAGATATCCAAATTTATTAATTAAGATTTTATATTATAGATAAAGAATAACCACTTGTCCAAATACAATTTGCTCAATCAAATAAACCAAAAAAACCAACCACTCAGCTAAACCTAACTGAACTTATCAAATCAACCAATAACTAATCACCCCTCAAAACTAAAATGGTTCCTATCAATTTGACCAAAAGCCATCTACCACTTGGCCAAACAAAATCAATCTATTTTAACAATCAAATAAAACTAAACTGCTACCCAAAACCTCTCACTATGTTTAAAATCATTGTGCATGTGACATGTCTTCCAAACACTAAATCAACTTCCTCTTAACTTGCTAAAAGTATCTTATTAATCAGGGAAATCAAATTAGCCAAGCTCTAAAAATTATATAAACCTAACATCCAGATACCCATGTTTTGCTACAATATATAAAGTTTATTGGATGATAAGCTCACGCTGACAGCCTATAGGAGGTACCAGCGCTACTCTCAAGCCACTTGGACTACCAGCTTCACTGTTGCCCTCATATTTGGTGAGCTTATTATCCTAACTTTACTTACTCTACTTAAAACTCTAATACTAATTTTTGTTTAGTTTCAGGTGAGAAATTTGGAGAATTTTTCAATAATATTTGGCAATTCTCACCTACTCACCCAAATTAATTGAACATATCAGACTCAATTAGTTTTATGTGAGAAATTTGGTATATTATTTGATAATATTTGTGTAATGCACAGGTTTGTGCCAATATGTGATGAAGGGGTTGGGAATCACAAGCCATGTTACTGATCACATGACTGACAATACTAAGAGAACCATCCCTGAACCCACGCGCCATTACCAGAGTTCACAACATATTCATGGACTGAGGTTCCAGCAATGCTGCAGGCAAGCAGCAAATCCTGGCCCCATGATAATACTGCAAATAAAGCCAATACCTGTCCCAGCTCACTAGTGGAGCTCATTGTTCTGGTTTATTCTGAATGATGTTTCTTTTTTTAAAAAATAGAACTAAATTTAAGCAAGCAACAACGCTGAGATCTTTATTGTAAGTTTCTTTAAGAAAACAAAAGTGCATCTACAGTTTCCATTTCCTCATTTTAAAGCATCTGTGATAGTTTAAACTATTAGATTCTAGATTAGACTTTCAAGCGACATCCAAATTATTGCTTATGAAAGTTATATATCCAAATTACAAAAATTTAGAAAATTTAAGACACTGGTTATTTGATACGCCATATTAGCTCTTGTTCTCAAATCTTCAAATCCTTACCTAAAATTTCTGATTCCAATGTTTTTCTGATTGGCCCAATTCTTTAAATCTGACCTCCAAATTCACATGTGAATTTGAACCATTATTCATGAGGTCGATGTGCAAATTAGGCTGGCCCTGATCCATCACATCACCCCCTTGTAGATCAAGAAACTCTCAGATCTTCTCAGGACAGCATGCACACTCCTCTGATGTCTGCCAGGTCTCTTCCTTCACTGGATATCCTCTCCACTTTACCAGGAATTGCCGCTGACCCCTCACCCAACGCTTCTTCAGGATTTGCTCAACCTCATATTCATAGTTGTCCTCCTCTTGTGGGCTCAACGCCCAGAATGCTCTGGTCCACGCCCTAGAATCTTCAAAGCTGTGAACCATGAATAATTGGATGGGCCCTCAACCCTTCTGGAAGGTCCAATTCAAATGCAAAGTTGTTGATAACCTGAATCACCTTATATGGACTTAAGAACTTCAGTCCAAGTTTCTAACCCTTTACTGGTACCACACAATTATTTGCTGCCACCAACACCCAATCTCCTGAAGCAAACGATGGGTCTGGAGCTCTTCATCAATCTGCATGCTGTTTTTGCCATGCTGTAGCATGCTCCAGATTGTTTTGTAATTTCCTTTTAATTTTTGTCATTCTCTGGGATAATTCTTATACTCCTGGCATACTCCACTATCTGGCCCCCCATCCAACGCTGGATTGGATCCATGATGTTCAAAAAATGGCGTCATCCCTGTTGATGACTGATTCTGGTTTATATAGGCAAATTGAGCCAGTCTGATCCAGATAACCCAATTATCCAGCCAATCTGAGACATAGCATCGAAGGTATTGCTTTAATATCTGGTTTACCCTTTCTGTCTGACCATCAGACTGAGGATGATATGCTGAAGCACTACATGAGTGAATCTTCAATTAATTGAGCAAACTTGATCAGAATTTTTATATGAATTGGGTACCATGGTTTAATATGATCTCCACTGATAAGCCATGACAGGCAAATATCTCATCAATAAAAACCCTTACAGTTTCTTTGGCTAAGATTTTTGTTGTACATGAGAAAAACTTGGCATATTTTGTTAACCTATCGACAACAACCATTACTGCATCCTTCCCCTGGATCTTAGGTAACCCTGTAATGTAATTCATGCTAACTGACCCTCATGGCTGCCTTGGAATATGAGTGGGGCTAACTTACCCATGGGCTGCCTTTGCAAGGGGCTTCAAAATGCACATACTAAGCACTCTGCCACATATTTTGTGACATCCTTTCACAGTCTGGCCCATGAATACTTACATCGCACCAATTTGATCATCTTTGCAACCCCAGGATGTCCTGACAATGGGTGGCCATGAGATGCCTGCAGCACTTCCCACTGCAGTGATGGGTTTGGAACCCATATCCGTGAGTCATGATACAATATTCCATTTTTCTTCTAATAAGTATGATGAAGGCAGTGCCGTTGGCTCTCAGCCATTTCCGCCCATAACTGATGCCCAAATAATGCCCTCCTTTGCCTCCTTTGAATATCCCCTTCCAGTTCATCCTCCTCACTCGCCATCATGGCAAATTGATCTGCTCAGAACATGGTTGCTGTGTTATACTTCTCCATCTCAGCCTTCTCATACGCTAGCACCACATCCTGGATCAACCAATCTGCAATGGTGTTAACAGCTCCCAGACTGTATTCCACTCGGAAATCATACTGAGCCAGCTCCATGTGCCACTGGCTTGGCGCTGATTCATTTTCTTGGGCTCTTAGTAATATTTCAGTGCCTGATGATCTGTTAATACTACATAAGGATGACGGACATACAACAAGTGGTTCTGCCACTCCTGCAGTGCCGCAACCACCATCAGTAGCTCCTTGTCATATATCAGGTAATTTGTTTCTGAAGGAATCATTTTTTGGCTAAAATAACACACCGGGTGCTACAACCTGTCTTCCCCCTTCTGTAGAAGTACTGCTCCCACAGTGAAATTTGATGCATCCCAACCACAAAAGGTTTTCCAGGATCTGGATGAGCAAGGACCGGTGGCAAAATGAGCTTCTCTTTCAGCAGGTTAAACGCCCGCTCCTCTTCTTCCCCTCATATGAATGGCACATCTTGCATTAGTCATTTAAGTGGCAAGGCTAACTTTGATAGATTATTGATGAACTGCCTGAGGAAATTTACCATCCCCAGAAAACTTCTTACGCCTGTATGATCCGTTGGTGCCTTCCATGCGTGCACTGCCTGTATCTTATCTGGGCATACCCCCAGGCCTTTCCAAATACCACATTCACTAGGAACTTGACCAACTCCTGGTTAATTTCATATTTTGAAGGCTTCAGCTATAATCCTGCCCCAGCCAATACCTTCAGGGCCTCCCGCACATCATGTACATGTGCCTCATTGGAACATGAAAACACCAAGATGTCCTCCATATAAGCAATACAACACCAGCCAATTAACTGACTGAGTACTTGGTCAATCACACGTTGAAATATCACTGGAGCATTGTGCATCCCAAATGGCATAACTCAGTATTGGAACATTCCAAGATGGCACTTGAATGCCATGTACTTTTGGTGCTTTAGCCACACGGGTACCTGATTGAATGCATCCACCAGATCAAGCTGGTGAAAATATTGCATCCCGTGACCATTGTCAAGATGACTTCCACTAACGGAATTGAGTTAAGATATGGCTCTATGACCACATTCAATCTATGGTAGTCCATGCATGGCCGTAACTCTCCACTTGCTGTGGGCACCAGCAACACCGGAGATACCACAGCTGATTTTGATGGCTCAAACAATCCCTTGCTCAAAATTGAATTTACATATTCTCCAATGCGGCTTTGTCTTGTTCATTCAATGGATAAATTGGGCATCCACAGGGAAGTTCCAACCCTTCTTTAAACTGAAAAAAATGTAAATGGCTCTGTGAGAGAAAATGGAGAATCTATTTTTGGCCCAAAGACCCCCACAAAATCTTGGTATTATGCTGGTAAGATCTCTTCCTGCATAGCCCCTAAGGTTCAATGCCCATCAAACTTCTGGTTTCCCACTAACAGCCTCCACTTCATCAGTGGACCCATCTTTGATTTCAAAGTTATGGTACCAGAAGACATATTGATTTGGGGTCTGAACTGATGCCACCACCGCATCCTGAGCACTACTGGATGGGTCAGGTTTTTAATTGCACAATACCGCATCCAGAACCCAAATGGGGCCTGGTGTACTTTCACTGAGGGCTTATGCGCCATGATGGTGCCCTTTGGGAGGCATTGGCAAATACCACCTCCGCTCCCCTCTGCACCTGCAGCTTCAAGCACTCTGCCAATACAAGTTCAACGTAATTCTCTTCTGCCCCAGTATCTATCAGGGCCATTGCCCTTTATGTTCCGCCATTCATACACAACTCCATGGGGATAAATAATTGAGAATAAAGTGAAGAAGGCGATTTATTTTTTAATGAGTCTTTCAATTGCAAATTGGCTGATGCAAATTTTGGCATATTCCCTTGGCGCCCTCCTCCTTAAACACTTCCCAAGTTTCTTGGGGCTGGGTGCCACCCCCTTGACCTGGAATGACCACTTACCGGGGACTTTCCCTTTCCTGGTGACATTGATCCCTCACGCCAGTCCTGTGCCAGCGCTAATTGTTTTTCAACTTGAACTGCTAAGGCCACTTCCTCCCCCAATGTAGCCTGGACCTTTGCTGCTGCCAAGACTTCCAGAAAATCTGCCTGCAATCTCTGGTGGAACATTTGTGAGGATTGTGAATTTGTAACCTGGGATGCTTTTGACAGTGGATATAAAACCCGTGAATATTCATCTACAGAGCTGTGACCATGGCTGACTATCAATAGTGCTGACCATGCCTCATCTTTTGCCTCATCTGGGCATGCCACCCAGTTTGTCACCTCCACACAAACCAGCCATGGAATTTGGTAAACACTCCTGTTCTTCAATGAGTTCCTGTAACCATCCCACCAATTCCGGTGATAACGCATCCACCACATGGGTTTGTTGGAGCATGAGAGGGGATAACCCCCTGTTGCCTGCGCCAACTGTGCCTGGAAGCGGATCTGCGCAATGAATTAATGAAGTTTATCCAACGCATCTTTGGACAATGCCACCCAACCAGTGGGTGATTTAGGTTTTTTCTGGACCAAAATGGTTTTTGGAGTTGTCACCTCCCATAATCATCCCCCTTTGCGTAGCAAAAATGACAACTAGAATCCTACCATAACCACAATCAAGAAATGTCAGTTCCATTACTCTCCATTGGTAACCACCGCTTACTCCTGTGACCCCCACAAGATGGAGAGGAATGTGTTTGAGTTTTGTTTTATGCAATGCACAGGTTTGTGCCAATATGTGACAAAGGAGTTGGGAAGCACAAGCCATGTTAATAACCACATGACTGAAAATCCCCCAGAGAACAACCCCCAAACCTGCGTACCATTACCAAAGTTTGTAACATATTTGTGGACCAAGGTTTCAGTGATGCTGCAGGCAAGCAGCAAATCCTGGCCCCATGATAATACCATGAATGAAGCTAATGCATGTCCCAGCTCACTAGTGGAGCTCATTGTTCTGGTCTATTCTAAATAATGTTTCTTTTTCATAATAAAACAAAATTTAAGTAAGCAAAAACAATAAGATCTTTATTTTAATTTTCCTTTGAGAAAAAGAAACTGTATCTACAGTTGCTGTCTCCTCATTTTAAAGCACCTGCAATAGTTTAAACTATTAGATTATAGATTAGGCTTTTGAGTGCCATCCAAATTGTTGCTCGTGAAAGTTTCATATCCCAAATTAAGAAAATTTGGAGAATTCAAGACACCAGTCATTCAATACGCCAGATTAGCCCTCGTTCTCAAATCCCCAAATCCTTACCTACAATTTCTGATTCCAATGGTTTTTCTGATTGGCCCAATTCTTTAAATTTAACCTCCATATTCACACACAAATTTAAACCAATAACTATGAGGTTGATGTGCAGATCAGGCTGGCCCCAATATCATCACAATTTGCCAATTCTCACCAATAGCCCAAATATATTGAACCTATCAGACTTGATAGTTTCAGATTTGATATTATTTGCCAATTCTCACCCACTCACCCATATAGATTGACCTATCAGACTCAAAGGTTTCAGATGTCAGTAAGTAAGTCAGTACGTCATTGAATGTATTTTATTAAGTAGATTAAATTAATTATTGAATTATTTATTTATTGTTGGGATGATCCCTGACAAAACATTTGTAACTTGTGTAATAATAGGAATAATCCCAATCATTACATATTGACTTGGGTTAGGATTTTCCAAATCCTGATTCAAATCATTTTAAAGAATTTGTGTTTTTAGTTGGGTTTGTGTTTGGTTGGTTGTGTCTCACTTGAGCCATTCTTTAGCCTCATAAGAGCCTAGTTAATGGTTCAGGTGAGGCCCCCAAAAGGGCGACCTTAAAAGGTTATGTTCACAATTTCTAAAACTCACTTCAGAATTTTTCTCCCAAGTTTCTCTCGATGGAGAGGATTTTACTTTGGCCTGTGAGGCCATTCTTATCTTGTTGAAGGTTTAACCCACTAAACAGTCAACTCCACCCAACAATCCTTTTATTTCAATAATAAAATATGGTTTATTTTGGGGTTCCTCCCACCGCACATACCTGTTTGTCTTTTGGTTTAGTTTTTAGTGAATTTTTGCGTAGTTTTAATTAACCAAGGTAAGCTTACCAGGGGATGGACATTACTGAAACTCAAAGCCTAAAAATAAATCCTCACCGAATAAAACAAACTCGCCACCCAAAATGAGTGGATGACCCACATAATGTGAGCTCAACTAATCAGGTGGGACAGTAGGAACTGCTTATCCCATCATGGCGGAAGGGGAGGGGAGATTGGGGGTCTCATTATTAGCAGCATCTTCATCCCAAAGCAGGACATGGGCTACGGTGGAGAGCAGGGGCGTCAGGGCATCAGCAGGATATGAAGATATATTTCTGATGATTGGGGTGGTAGTAATACAGCCATTATGCATAAAAGTTCTGACATAATTTGCCAAAGCTAGTTTAGCTTTCATGCATGCATTGGGTAGTTTTTTGAATGTGGCGATATTGGTGTAGGTAATCTTTGAATTGTGATTCTGCGCTACCTCTGCCACGTGCTGGATGGCATCATTGGCATCTTTGTGGGCTTTGATCAACATATTTTTGTACCTTATTGGCTTTGGAGGGAATATTGAGAGGGGTAATTCCTCCTGCAAGCATCGTCATTGAGAAGGTGGCAGCTTTGCGGAGCTGATGACAATCTGGCTTAGCTGTTGCTTCAACAGCAAGCTGGTGTCGCCGTGGAACATTTTGGCATTTTGTTGGAGGCATGAGCGAGGGGTAGTTCATCATCTTGGTCAATATACAAAAACTGCTCAATTTATATTGCGGACTTCAATTATATTCCCAGACTTATCAATTTCAGCCAATAGATACCAAGGATTTTGGTTGAATTGATTTGGGGAGTCAGCATATTCCTGAGGTTTGGTTGGTTTTTGGAGGATACATGGGATCAAACTGGGGTCCAATCCTGTGCTTAATTGAATGGAGCGTTTGTGGCATTGGAGCGAGGAGGAGGCTGATTGGTGGCTGTTGCACAGCTTCATCAACAGGCTTTGGGGAGGGGGAGGTAGGATCATACCCAATACCAAAGCTGGTGCAGGGTGGGCAGCGGATTGGAGGCTAAAGGATGAGAAATCAGCGCCATCAGAGGCAGCTAGGGATGATTACTTGCATTTCAAGTGGTCTAACTTGAAACAGGATGGACAGATCATCTGTCCACTCTCGATGTCAGCCCAGAAAGGATGGTCAGAGGCAGAAAGGATAATAGCACAAGGGGGAATTGACAGGGCACTTTTATTTGAATCAGGGCTGATTGTGGCATACGCCCAAGGCCCAGTGAGGCGTGTGGCCCCATTTGGGACCACAAATTGCAAGATGGGGTTGGAACCATAGGCTTCCAAACCTTCCATCAGCTCCTGGTGGAGCACTTCAGGGGGAGGTGGGTGGGTAAACCAGCGAACTGAACCACCAAAGTGGTATCCGCTGGGAGCCAGGTCCAAATTGTAGGGAGGGGGTACACTGGAAAACCAGGGGCACAGTTGCTGCAGTGGCGGCATTGGCTTCACATGTGAAGCCAAGATCAAAATACCCCTTATAGGGGCAGAAGTCAATGAAACTAGCAGGATGAATCACCGTCTGAGCCATTTCAATAATGGCTTGGTCTTGGTAGGGGAAAAGTTTTTCATAGTCAACCCTAAGGCCAAATTGTGTTCTGCTCTGGGGAGCACCAGGGGGCAGAGGGGCACCACTTGGGTTTGAGCAAAGTAGGCGTTGAGGACCTTGGAAGGAACAAATCATCCCAATGGTTTGGTATGACTGGGCGAGCAGTCTAAGAACATTTTCCTGTTGGACGGAAAATGGTGGGGGGAGTTTCGCTGCTGCCCCACACTGGGGCAGCCAGCGGGTAGTCTGAGGACATTGGAGAAAAACTATGGTAGGCAATTGAGATTTACTTTTCCATATAATTTTCTCAGAAAATTACGCTGAGCGGAAAGAAAGAATGTTAATGTTCTTAATGGTCTTCTTATTAAAGTATCTATCAAGGAGTTTTTGTGTAGTTAGACCAATCCAACTACTATTCATCTTTGCAACCAACTTTTAGTTGAAATTTTTTAGCATTGTTGGTTAACGCCAAACTTATTTCTAATAATGGCATTAGAAATCTGGGATAGTTCATTTATTACAACCTGTAGAATCAAATACCTGGCAGATTAGTTAATAATTGTTAGGGATATTTCACTAAATAATAGTTAGCATATACATCAATAACTCCCACATCCACTAGAGGGTCTTTTTTATATTGGATTCTTCGCCGATTCTTTCCAGAAATTAAAAGCACAGGTCAATTATGTGCATGATTCACGTTGCTTGATAGATATATGAGCAATATTAGGTGACAACTATTATCTGCAGTTGATTAAATAAACCAAATTTGGTCCAACGCTAGATTTGTCATTATCCACAAAATACTGATTATGTTGACAATTAGGGACTTTTTTTCTATTCCAGCTGAACTTATTCCACTCTCAGATTCAAAAGTTTTGACCTTTGTTCTCATCACACTGAGTTGGCGGAGATACACATCAAAGGTCTGCTTCTCTTCCAAGAATATCCAATCCTTACTCTTTATTGCAAAAAAACAAAAATTATTGTATTTGTTCGGGGAAGGTCAACCAGGGGACAAGCAATTCTGATATAGTGAGAAAACTAATGAAATTTGACAATTAAAGACACCCCAGAGGGTTCAAGGCCCCTCTTGTTGTCTCCAGGATTACCAAGTTTTGGACGGTAGGGAAGAGGTTATGCTGGCTTATCCTTGGATGCAGCATGTGTGAAGGAAAGGATCAACTTTTAGGAACCATATGGGGAACCATGTGTTGATTGTCCTTCTGTTATGAGGGGTCATATGTCCAAACAGCCATGCTTGGAAATGTTCCAATATATGGCAGTGGAAACGACTGATGGCTTCTTGGATTGTTGGCGCTGCTCCTGTGAATGATTCCAGTACCATTGTATGTATCGTCCATAGTGCTATTGCTACTATTAGCGCCCTGAGAGATGGGTGGATAGGAGAGTCCATGTTTATAGTGAACATGTTCCTTGCTAGGCTGAATGGATGTCCGTTTTTTGGCGGAAAAGGCGCATGGCCTCTTTCCATAAAGCCACTGATGTTGGGAATTGTTCTAAACGGTGGGCTAGGCTTCCATACTGACCACATATTGCACATGAGATATGATTGGCATTTGACCGTTCAGCTGTTTGGTATACTCTCCTCATGCACCTCCATACATGTGCTCTTAGCATGGGTTTGAGTAGCGGGTGATTTGTGTATTTCAATACTCTTCTTTGGGTCTTCAGGTTGTAGGGTATGTCCATATGGTTCAGGTAATTTATCCTGGCTATGGTATTTGGGCTTTTGCTTATTATATTTTCTGTGACTATTCGATCATTGATCTCCTGTCTGTGAGTTAGCCTTGGGCGTCCTCAGTGACTGGTTTGATCATTGATGTGAATCCGCCATGTTGCTCTTCTCATGGCTAGGAGTATTCATTTGAAGTGTGCAGGAGTGCCGTGTGGGCCTGCAGCTGTGGGATGGGATGCCAGATATTTGATTAATGTGTTCAAGTGATCTGGGTTTCTTAATTGTAGTGCACGTGTGAAGTTATATTTTGCTGTTCTGGCCCAGTGTGTATCTGGAAGATCTGGGCTAATCACCTGAGCTATCTAGGATCCCAGTGTATGGGTTGCTTGCTCTACGTAATTAGTAAGCCCCATAACTCCATTCCTTCTAGAGCCAAATAGGGTTTCAAGGCGTACAGGGGGGTTATGGTTTGACCATAGCCATCCTTGTAATAGGGCGTGGATTGTGTTGAAGAAAGATGGTGAGAAAGCGATTGCATGGGCCGTGAACCATATTATTGATAGAATCATCGAGTTGGCTACATAACCCTTCCTGTTAGACCTGTTTGGTGTCCATGTAAGGATGCAATGCGTTTTGTTATTTTGTCTAAAAGTTGATTTTCCATCATGGAGTTAGCGTATCCTCCTGCTTCCAACCATACTCCCAAGTGACGGACAGGGCAGCTGTTGGCTTGGTGATGAATGGAAGTTTCAGTGAGGTCGTTGCTAATTTTCGCCTCCTATGTCTGGTCAGGAGTCTTGATGTTGTACTAGCTTGTTGGCCCTGTGTAGATGGCACAACTGGATCTGATATTTTCCCAGGAGTATGATTTCCGTTTTCTCAGCTTTAAATGATGCGTTACTTACGGCTGAATAGTCTTGTATTATCTTCTCAATTCTGCAAGCATCTTGATTGTTGGATATGCCCACCACACAATAATCAGCGAAGGCCATCATTTTGACTGGTGGTTGTCCCTTGACGTTAATTCCTTTGAGCAGTGTGTTTGTATTTCAGATTAGGGGGTCTAGGCTAAAGTTGTAGAGTAGAGGGCTTAAGGGATCTCCATGTTTTAGTCCTCTCTGTGCGGTAAACTGGGTTGGTTAAGAAGCCTGCTCCCTGCACAGCCATAATTGCAGACTCTGTAAACAACATTACCCAGTTTATGAATCTATCTGGAAGCTTGAATTTTTGAAGGCAGGCTCTAAGATAGGTCCAGTTCACCCTGTCATATGCCTTTTGTTGGTCTAAAAAGACAAGTGCTCCAGAGGTTTTGGACTGGCAGACATTTGCAACTGTGTGGATGTTATCCCATATGGATCTTCTTGAGACAAATCCATATTGTGATGGGGATATCGCATTAGTTGCAATTTCTCCTAGTCGTTTGGCCATAATTTTTGTGAAAATTTTTGTATCTGTGTTGGTTAGAGAAATTGGGCGCCAGTTGGATAAATCTAATCTGTCTCCTTTCTTGATAAAGTGACAGTGTAGGCTTCTTTGCCTCCAGGTAGGAGGCATGTTTCCATAATACACTTGTTCATTGAAGCTAGAAAATGTTGGAGATGTTAGTAAAATATTTTATATAAAATTCATATGGGATCCCATCAGGTCCAGGGCATTTCCCTCTTAGTGCACCGCGTACTACTTCCCATAATTCCTCGCGCACTATTAGGTTAATTAAATTGTTATTTTGAACCGCGGTGTTGATATGTGCACTTTTAAGGAATTTTCAATTTTTTCTGTTTTGACCAGCTCAGATTTATACAATACATATAAAACCTGTGCACTTCAGTCACGACTTCTTTGGGTGTTTCTGCTATGGATTTGTCTGGTTGACAGACTTGTGTACAAGATATCATATTTTTCCTGGCATGGATTGGCAGAAAAAGTAGCTTGAGCAAGTTTCTCCATCTCTTATATTTTTGCCTTTATATTGGACTCCAACTCAGTGTTGGTGTTCGTGGATCAGAATATTTAGCTGAGAAGAAACCTCTGACCATTTGCAACCCCATCCGTGGCTGTATCCCATTCTTGGTACATTGTTTTATAGATGGTCAATTTCAGCCAATGTGTGTTTGATAAATGGCTGAAACTGCCCTGTGCCTTCTAGACAATGTATGTTTAATTTGTTGGGTTGTTGATTTTTTGAAGTTTTCCCAGGTGGTTAGTGGGTCTGAGCAAAAGGGTGTTTGAAAATCTCGGGTTGAGGATATTTCCTCCATCCAGGATTAAAATTCCAAGTTGGTTAAACTTTCTGGGCATATTGTGCACCATATGGGTGCTTGGGTACTTGGTTCCGCCAGTTTGTAAGACACCAAAACAATCTGATGGTCAAGAATTCAATTTTTGCAGTTTTAAATTTTTGAATTTGATGATGAAAAATTATTGGTGCGAGTATTAGGTCTATCATCGACATAGAGACAAGTATACCATTGTGTACATGTGGGCGTGTCATGTTTTTTAGCAGGGATTGCTTTTTTGGCAGTGGATCATATAGTCCCAGGGTGGCCTTTAGTACTCGGAGTTCCACTTGCCCTTGTGGTATCTCCATTGTGTATGGCCACCAGTCCATCTCTGGGTTAATACAGCAGTTCATGTCTCCCATTACAAAAGCGTTTGCTGGTAGATTTAGTTGAGTTAGGGCTGTGAGAAATTTTATTTGGTCCTGTGCACCGTTTTGGGCATACACACTGGCTATTGTGTGCACTTTAGTGTGCCATGAGAATGTTATGGTGAGTATTCGGCCATCCAGGAGCAAATGTTTATCAATAAATTTAAAGTTTTGGTTCATGTGTACTATCACCCCACAGTGGAGCGACCAAAATGATATTGTTGGGAGGAGCATTTTTTCCCATGCCTCCTCCTCTCCCTGTGGACAGTGGGTTTCCTGCACCGCCAGGATATCCACAGGTGGGTTTCATAGGAGACTCAACTTCTTGGCCCAGGATGTTAAGGCCTTGAGTCCCGCTATGTTCAGCGTCCCTATCTCTACTGAGACGCCCAATGCGCCTCAGGAGCGGTTAGCAGGGCCTCCCAGCCCTACTCCCTCGCTCACATTGCTCTCCACTGCACCTCTGCTGTGAAGAGCATAACCATGAGTAGGAGTTGGGGTGTATTCTGCCCCTTTCATCACCGCAGTTTTCGCTCCTCTCTTGGCTTTGCTTGATTTTAAAATGTTATTGCGGTGCACTTGTGGATTTTTATTAGCCACATTGTTTTCTTGCGCATTCCATTGTTGCTTTTCCTTCCAAGCTGGGTTAAATTCTGCATTTTCTGGGGGTGCACTGAACCCCAATTTTGCTGCATTCATTTCAAAATCAGGTTCCGCCAATTTTGAACTGGTCAGATTGGGTGTATGGTTTTCCGCAGGATCTGATTGGTTCATGGACTCAAATTCCTCCATGTCTTCCTGGATCTGCTCCGGTGATATAATTGATTCCGCTGAGGCCTTTGCCTTGGCCGCGGCCAGCTTGTGAGCTTGTTTGGCCATTTTTCATTCTTTTGGGGAAATGGGGTCAATTATTTTATATTGCCCATGTTATCCCCAGTTGAAGGCTTGTGTAGTATCCGTGATTTTGGCATACTCTGAGTCGTCTTTGCCCATTTCCTCCTCACAGAATTCCATTTATCTCAGGCCTTCTCTGATGGGGCAAGCATGAATCTTGTGCCCAAAGGCCTGGCAGTGGTTGCGAATGGGGGTGCGCTTTCCACTGTTGCACGGAACAGCTGGGATTTTTTCCCATTGATAGTGAAGGATGCGATGTGGGTAATTTTTGTAATATCCTCTACTACATTCTGGTTTGGTGAAGTTATTGAAATTGCCTTCCCCACGCTAAGGGTTGGCATCAGCTGGAATCATTGCATTTTAAATTGTTCAATTTCTCCTTAGGCTTCCAAGCCTTCTCAGAGATGTCTTTTGACTACTGTGCGCGCCAGTGTAGTCAGAAGATAGTCAAAAATGATGAAAATGTCTTTGGATTCTGTCCAACGGGTGCATTTGGTTGGGACCAATTGCTGTCTGTCAGGAAGGTCAAGTACCACTCTGACCTTCGCTGCTTCATTTGCTTCTTCCATGGTTTTGAACCCAAGATCTACCCAACCTCTGCGGATAGTATGGGTTGTTAGGTACACCACATGCGGGAAAATTTCTGTTGGGCTTCGCCAAACTTTTTACATATTGTTGGTGTTTCTATGCCCAGAAAAACTCATATCCCATGTTCCACCGTTGACAGTGGTTGCGATTAGGATACCTCCATATAGCTGCAATATTTTACTAGAAAATTGATGAAACCCACGGGAGGCGCAACCTCAGGTTTTTTATTTTTACTTAAGTTTTTGTTTGTATTTGTGTGCTTGGTACCTTTGGGCGGTGCAGGTCCAGGTCTACTGCCCTTTACCGCGTTCGCCCAGCTCTTTACCTTATTGTTCATACTTATCTTACCTGGTGTTGATTATCAAATTATGCTGTTTGAATTAAATCAAAATTACTAAAAGTGTTTGTAATTAGAAAGAAAAGTTTTATCAAAAATTATTGTAATACAACAATTATAAACTAAAGATCATAGGACTTAAAACTAATATTAATCTTTACTATCTTTAATACTATCTATCTTTGCTATTAACTATCTTATCTCTTATTATTATAAAATAAAAAAGGGATATAAATATTGATGATACAAATTAAATGACTTGTAAAAAGGAAATGATAATGTGTGACAACAATTATCCAGTCGTCTTCTCTATCTTAATTTCCCCTCAATCATGTACATTCCTACATTAACTGAATGGTCTGATGCAAGAGATAAAGAAGTGCTAAATTGAACAATAGTTAGCCGCCAATCTTCTTTATAATTGATTTCCAACTCATTCAGGTAACCTCTTGCATCCCAGTGATTTCTTCCTCACTTCAAGGTGCTAGAGACATAAGCCTATGTCTTTCATGGTTACCTGCCATACAAGGACCTTGTTCAACCTTGATATTAAATTTCCAAAACCTGTATTAACCCCAGGGTGGGTGAGACAATTGTAAGATCTGATTTATCTTTGATCTTTCCTATCTGCTCTATTAATATACCTTACTAAGAAATTATAGGGCCAATTAAGCGCTCAACTCCTCTGTTGGCATCTCAGCCTTAAAGCGTCAGCTGTTGCAGTTGAATTTCTATTTGAGGTCTCTTCCAGCAATGGTATTCTCCAATGGGCTAAGGATTCCTCTGTCAGACATCCTAGAGACCTGAAAACGGAAAGAGCCAGAAAAATTGTCAACAACATTCCCGCTTGATCATAGCAAACCAACCACATTTGGCTAGAAACCTGATTAGGTAATGAAACTTTACCCATTATAGCAGGTCATAAACCAACTGATTTATTTGCTAGTTGCAGGTGGCATCACTCACCTCATATATGCTGATTAAATTCTCAATAATTCTGTCAAGATTCCCACCTAAATGGCGGATTCAGATATTTCAAATAATGGGAATCGATCCCAAACCAACCACAAAGCACAAACATCTGTTAGAAAAAACTGATGAAAGTCAATAGCTATTCAAGGTCAGCGATCAATCCCAATTTGACTTAGAAGCCTAAACTTCTGTTGGGCATCATACTCAATGAAAGTTGATTAGATTAAATTTGGAAATCAACCTCAAATGACATGATAAAAACATGCATCCTTGGAGCCACTTAACTTCAGGGTTCAAACATGTGCTATGAGATGAGCTCTATCAGATCAACCAAGTTAATTGGGGCTTAGAATAAATCCCTGATCTGTTTATCTATTAGATTTAGGCTTGGGCAGCTTATATTGTCCCTGATCAAACTCCCTGATTTACCTTAAAAAGTGGGTATTGAATAATAAACTTTAATCTTTTTCCCAGTTCACAATTTTAACCTAAAATTGATGTAATTTGTTGAAATTGCTTAACCAGACTCGATGTTGGATTAAACAAGACTTCTCAATCAAGAGAAACGCCCAGGTAATAAAACACACCCTCAAACTTTGGTTCATCCAGCCCTCCAAACAAGGATCTGTGATACTAACCCTTGATCCTGAAACAGTCAATGTTGAACCCTGACAAATCCCAATTGGGACACTTGATAGTAATTAACAATCAACTTACAGATGACCCAATTTGTTGGCAACTTTGCCAAACAAGATCTTAAGCATTTACTTTGGATCAAACCTGATGGATTTAAACCTGGCAAATCACCCAAAAACCTCAGACATTATTGACATAAAATTAAGGTCAACTATATCTAATTCATTTGATACTGGGACTTATCCTCTAGAAAACCAGAAGAAAACCTAGGAAGTTGGAAAGGTGGGCAAAATCCCAACGTACTCTCCCCTCTTGCCTAAATTTCCAGTGAGAATAAGATTGTGACAGGAGAATGCCACCTTGGACCAGGTCAAATACTTCTTAGTTTTCAGCGGAGCACAGTCATTCTACACTCAAC
The DNA here is from genome assembly GCA_022478985.1 of Massospora cicadina. Classification (NCBI taxonomy): domain Eukaryota; kingdom Fungi; phylum Entomophthoromycota; class Entomophthoromycetes; order Entomophthorales; family Entomophthoraceae; genus Massospora; species Massospora cicadina. The sequence continues at coordinate 45,124 of JAKSZP010011159.1, forward strand.
GCTGTTCAGGACAACCTTCAGCATGTAATTATCTTTCTTTTCTTCCTTGCTACTGCATCCTCAGAGTGCAGTCCTCATGACCTCTGAAATGCCAGACTAGTTAGTTTATTCATAATGATGCTAGTCTCATAAAGCCAGTTTTCCCCCAGTCAGGGCATACAACCCTTTGTTATATTATGATCTTGGTTTGGTATCCTTGATTCCCTGATACCCCCTCCTTATTCTTGACAGGATGTTACTACTATAGATGTCTTTCTCATGGCAAAAATAAGAATGATTAATTATATTTTTCTTTTGTTATTTTTTTCTCTTAACTTTTTTTGCTCATATCATTCCTTCATTTTTTTCTCTTTATTGAAGAGCATATATCATAAATTAAAAAATTAATTGCGCTGAAATTATAATAAATAGAGCTTAATATACGCTAAATTGAATAATGTTGACCATTATAAAAGTCTGACATCCTCCTCTTGTCCAGCTCATATGCCAAATTCTTTTTTTTGTACCATAAATATATTGACAATCTTTCTGCTGGAGATGCCGGTCTCTTATGATTAATGAGTTGTTCTTCTTGGAAAAATCTCTTTTATGGCCCCCTAGGACCCATACTCCAAGTTGAGCGCATGATGGTAGTCCTTCCACTGAATTACCTTGAATGGTATCCAATCCTGATGAAACCAGAATAGCGACCATCTTAAATGAATCATGGCCAATTCTCCCTCTTCCATTGGTCCCCAAATTAGACTTTGATACTCTGCTAGATTTAGCTCCTTTTGCAGATAATCCCATCATAATCGTTGAGCCACTTCTGAAGCAATGCCGTCCAACATAAGTCAGATGTTTTGTGTCAACTTCAATTTTCTTAGTTCCTTTTTTGGCTCAGCCAATATTATAAAGCAGCTTTCTTTCAACTAAATAAACTATTGGAAATTGCAAACATTTTTGAGCTCCCTATGCATAGTCAAGGGAATTGAGTAACTGAGGCCCTCTATAAGGCTCTGAACACCTCCAATCTATCAAGCATCTTAGATCAAGAGATGTTTCAGCCTATGCTCTTCATCTCGAGCCAAGTTTTTTAATGTTGGACCAAAAGCTTTCAGCCCCAACTGACTTATTTTGTTCTGCTTCTTTGGAGCTCTAGACATTGCTTTGGATGCCGTTTTTTCCTTGCACAACTACC